>BMAO01010109.1:0-80870 GCA_019973975.1 Trichonephila clavata
AGTTACGAAATGTTAATGAATTTAAGTAAGTGTGTGAATTAATTGTTGCGGATAAATGATGAGCACTCTTGACAGAGAATTAGTGACTCATATTAATGTAAAACAAGGAGAAACATTTTTTAAACCCTACGAGTTAGGGCGAGAATGTGATATTTATTTATCTTGTAAAGGTAAAATTAAAAGTGAGTCTAATACATTTTCCAGGTCCTTCACTGGAAATGAAAATAAACGATTTGAGTTCAATAAACATCAGAGATATAACAGCTCGCGAAGTCAGAGAGGAGGTTCGAGCGTATTTTCTTCTGAAATAAAGAATGAAAAATGTGTGTTGTGTAAAAATGAAGCACATGCTTTGCAATTTTGCCCTCAGTTTAAAGGTTTTTCGATAAATGAAAAAGTAGATTTTGTTAAAAACAATAAAATGTGCTTTAAATGTCTATCCCCAGAATGTTGTGTAAAACAGTGTCGCTCTAGAAATTGCATAGTTTGTAAGAAGCCGCATAATAAATTGCTTCATTTTCAAAGAGAAATAAAAAGTATCCCAACTCCCCAAATCGGGCCTCCTTCGGTCCTTGAAGAGAGATCGCAAACGATATCTTATAATTCTTCTGCCCCTCCGTTCGTTCCTAATTCAAATATAAACAAGCAAGAAATCGTGGCGACTACATTTAGTCATAACAAAATTAAAAGATGCTTACTGAGCACAGCTCGCGTATTAATTAAGGATAAATATTCGAATTGGCATGAATGTAGGTGTTTGTTAGATGGAGGCAGTATGGTTTGTCTTATAACTAAGGAGTGCGCCAATAAATTACAACTGAAAAGTGAAAAGATTAATACTTTGATCTCATGTTTAAATGATGCATCTATGATTGTTAACGGTTGCGTTAAAACGACAATTTCAAATAAAAATAATACATTCGTGAAGGATTTAAATATGTTAGTAGTTAAGAAAACCACAGATTTTATTCCAAGTAATACGTTTAATACTAGTGTTAATTTTTCAGATATAGTGGAGTTAGCTGATGAACGTTTTAATATTCCAGATAAAATAGACATGTTGTTAGGTGCAGAAATATTTTTTGAACTATTGAGACCGGAAAAATTTAAGATAAAAAATTCAGATCTAATTTTATAAAACACTGTTTTTGGTTACGTTGTAAGTGGTAATGTAGATTCATTTAATGAAACTAAAGTTCATTGCGGTTTAGTTAAGGACGAGGATTTAAATAAAACGTTGCAACAATTTTGGGAAGTAGAAAATGTGGAGATAGTGCAAACAAAAAGTAATGAGGCTAGTTTATGTGAGGAAAACTTTATGAAAACACATTCTAGAGACGAGGAGGGACGGTACATAGTTAAAATGCCCCTTAAGGGTGATCCAAATTGTTTAGGGAATTCCAGGGCATTGCTCTCAAACGATTAAATGCATTGTGGCTTAGATTGGAAAGGGATCCACAATATCTAAAATTGTATAGAGAATTCATGCAAGAATATGAACAATTGGGACATATGAAAGAAGTGAAAGTAGGAGAAAATAATTCGAAGATGAACTATTTCTTACCTCATCATGGCGTCTATAGACCCGAAAAAAGTACTACTAAGGTGAGAGGGGTCTACAATGCGTCTAGTCCTACAGATAATGGTTATCACTGAATGATATTCAGTATAATGGAGGAGTCATCCAAGATGACTTATATGCCCAGATGATTAGATTCCGTACTTACAGATATGCACTGACTGCGGACATTAAAAAAATGTATCGAATGATCCTAATTGATTCCGAACAACGATGTCTGCAACAAATATTGTGGAAGGACAATAAACACGACCGAGTAAAAACATATGAGCTTCAAACAGTCACGTACGGGACGACCAGTGCCCCATACTTAGCGCAACGAACATTGAAACAATTGTCCTATGAAGAAGAAAATAAATTCCCGATAACAGCACCAGTCCTTCGAAGCGATTTCTACATGGACGATGCGTTATGCGGGGCGGACACCTTAGAAAAGGCTAAGGAGCTACGATATCAGTTAATTGAAATTTTGAAAGGTGCAGGCATGGAATTGCATAAAATCAGAGGAAATCATCCTGAACTTTCGCAGAGTATAAATGGAATCTACGATTTTTCTAAACCAAATGAGACCAAAACCTTAGGTGTGTCCTGGGACCCAGGAAGAGACACTTTTTCGTTTAAAATTGACGTGATACTTAGTGATTCTTATACCAAGAGAAGCGTTTTGTCAACTATTGCGAGACTGTTTGATCCTTTGGGTCTTGTGGGACCCGTGGTGTCCAACGCCAAGATGTTTATGCAGAGGCTTTGGAGACTTAGTATTGACTGGAAAGATCCACTCCCAAAGAAAGTGTATGATCAATGGCACCAGTTGTTAATTGGGCTAGAGAGCCTAAATAACATAAATATCCAAAGACGTGTAGTAATTGAGAATCCTACATCTATAGAGATTCATGGATTTTCTGATGCGTCAGAGCGCTGCTATGGAGCTGCAGTGTATTGCAAATCAAAAAATAATTCGGGAGTGACTTTAGTGAGATTAATTACTAGCAAATCGAGAGTTTCACCAATTAAGAGTCTAACTATTCCAAGATTGGAACTGTGCGCCGCTGTCCTTTTGTCCAAATTTGTGAAAAGAGTGATTGATGCCTTGAAGCTGGAATCAGTTAAAGTTTATCTGTGGACTGATTCAATGATAGTGTTGTCTTGGCTACAAAAAGAACCGATGGACCTTAAAACATTTGTGCAGAATAGAATTGCTAAGCTTCAAGATTTGTTCCCTGTACGGCAATGGAAACATGTGCCATCCAACCAGAATCCTGCAGATTTGATTTCTCGTGGAGTAGATCCTGACAAACTTCTGAACCAAGAAATGTGGTGGAACGGTTCAGAGTTTCTATCTGGCAGTGATTATCCGAACAAACCTGTGAACATTAGTGAAAACAACGATGCGTACAATTCAGAACTGAAGAACAGTGTCCGTGAAAAACTTGAGAATGAAGTGCCACTTTTTTACATTTGTGTGAATGACTTTGTGAACAATTTGTGTAACCTTAGTAATAACTATTTAACCATTTTGCGTATCTTAAGTTATATTTTTAGGTTCGTAAACAACCTGAGGAGGAAGGTCAAAGCCAGTGGCCCACTAACAGTAGATGAATTGGAGAAAAAGCAGAGATCTTCTTAATAAAAAGTGTACAAAGGCAAGAATTTTCAGTAGAAATAAAATGTACAGAAAAACAAAAACCTATCTTGCCAAAAAGTAAGTTGAAAAGTCTCAATCCATTTTTGGATTCAGATGGAGTGCTTAGAGTGGGCGGCCGATTAGGTAATACAAATTTTCCTTTTAATCAAAAACATCAAATTGTTTTGCCAATGCCAAATGATTAAATACTGTTGATAAAATTTATTTTTTTGTGTGTTTTAATCAATTCAAGTGAATTGTTTTTTTTTAAAAATTTATTTTCAATGATGTAGTGCATTTCTTTAAGTGTCTTTTGTGGAATTTAAGTGATGAACAATTTAGATATATTTTGTGTAAATAATTAATACAGTGATTGCATGGTGTAACCAGTGCAATGTGGGGCGGTATGTCAGTTCACGGCATACGAAGCGCTATTTGTGTAATTAAGAGAGTAGAGTGTGTTGTTGTGTCTGTAGTAATGTATGTATAAACTGTGTCTGCGCAATCCCAATTGAGCTGCCTGAACTGCGCATGCCCTGCAACTCCAATGTAAATATACAGAAGTTATGAGAAATTAATAAACGCAAGTCCACAAGAAAACTGTGTCGTGATTGTGTGTCATGAACAATATGCGCTAGAGACTCTTGAGTCCACTTACATGTTAGAGCTATCGAATTAAACAATGTTTATGAAATTTAGGTAACGCATGGGTGACCTTCTCGTCACACCCCTTCTAGCTTCCGACAGCTGGTCCCTACACGGCCAGTTAGTTTCCAGTTGCTTTCTTTTCAGCAGTGCTGGGCATCAGACCTCCTCGTCGAGTCCCGCTCGCTCGCTAATCCTCCCTCTCTCGTTAGTTCCTGGTGGCTCGCGTCGCAAGCGCCCTCTCGAGTGTGGTCTATGTGTAAATTCCCACATATATATACACATACATACAAAAACACACACATATATACAGGATGTTTTCGAATTCGACTGACAAATTTAGAGGGGTGATAGTAGGTAGGTAAATGATCATAGAACTTGGGGTCGCAAACCACGTTTAGTCGATGAAAATTGTGATAACAGTAGAAGTCGAGTGGACAATGAGCCAGACGAGGGGAGTGGCCAAACGAATACGGAAATATACATATATTGCCCGAACACCTCAATGGCTCGAAATAGCTTGCTTTCCTATCCTAAAGACAGGAGATTAAGACCTTATCAGAGATCAAGTGTCCTGATGGCCATTCTACTAAAGAAGTCGACGGGCAAGGTGCTGGGTTCTCCCGGTCGCCGAGCGAGTTGACCAGAAGCATTAATAGACTAAAAGCCTTATCACACGTACACGTTTAGAGCATTTTTTGGTCCAATTCGTGCAATTTTTACTCCGTTGCCACTGCAACGGCTTTCGAACAACTTTTTGCCAGTGAGCTGAAAAAGTGGCTCCAAATAAAAGTCGCTTGAAATTCCAGCCAATGGAATTCTTCGGCACCCTAGGTCATAAACTATATAACGGTAACGATGGTAGCTTCGCATCAGATATGGCGTATAATATTTTAATGGTGTACAATATTTTAACGGCGTATAATATTTTAAACAGAATTGTTCTCCATTTCTGTTTAAGCCCATCAGCAAAAGGTCGAGCGAAATTAAAGAAATACTATTGGATGGTCGTTTTCGAAGCAGAAAAATTGCCGAGTTATGCTTGAATGGGGAGAAAGAGCGTGGCTGACGGCAGAACATGTCGTTTTGTTTACGGCAACCCTCCACCCTCAGTTTGGGCGAAAAGTTGGGCTAAAAGGTTTTACGAAAAATGTACGTGTGATGCGGCCTTAAGCTGTCCGTTCGCTAGCCTGAGGAAACGCAATCAACCTCGGAGAACACAGATTCTCTGTTATTTTCCTTTCAACACAGACAACAAAATCAGCTCCAGTAATTTTATTTTTAATTCTTAAGGTTGCAATTTTTACTTTTAATTTTCTTAATTCTGATAATCCCCAATAATCGGTAAAGCTCAACAATATCCTAAAGATAGGGGATTAATACCTCATTAGAGATCAAGTTGTATACGCCACTGGTGTCTCAAGAACTACCTCAAAATTCTGAAAAACCTCCTCAATCAGTTTATTTAGCCCAGTAGAACATATTTGGTGAGAATTTGATTTAAAAAAAAGAAAAGAAAACATGACATATAAACACATAATGGGAAGTAAAAACAATAATAACAGAAGCATGGAGGTAAACCGATGCAGAAATTACAAAAAAAAACTGATTAAATCTATACCAAAACATTTAAAAGTTATTGTGGACACTAAAAGATATCCTACTAAGTACTAAGGTAAGAAAGAAATACTATATTTAAAGCTAAGTTGAGATTTTTTTGTTAGGTGTACGAAGACTTTTGTGGCGTAATTTTTCAATAGCGTTTTGATTATTAATTTTTTTAAATAATAGTTATATCATTTTTTAAAAAAATAATCATGTCATTCTATTAAGAACAAGTTGCAGATATCATAAAAAAAAATTACAATTACAATAAATTAATTTTTATTAGTCGAAAACATTAAATTTTGTAAGAAATTGCAAGTATACGAACACTTTTGGGGTCCACTGTATATTAAAGTTAAGAATGTTTATTTTAAAAGTTAATGTTTTAAAAAAGAAAAAGTTATTTGTTATTATAAGAGCAAAAGTTGATTACCGAGTGCTTCCCCGGCTTGTTATGCAATAGAAAAAATATTATCGTTCTTATTTATATAATAAATTGTAATATATTCTGCTGTTACATTACCAATACAATGCTGTTTTTTGAAACTGTTTTATATGTATAGGGAAATAAAAATATATCCTCATGATCCTCTTGATTCATAAGCATAATATACGAACTAGTAATTTTCAACAATATTTTTACAATATTTGGCGAGAAAATATTTGTAAATATACAATTTAAAGAAAAAGAAAGATTCCCAACAGCGTAGATACACGGTTAATTCTACAAATAACTAGATATTTTATTGCCAAACTTAATTTTAAATGAATACAACTTTACTGCTATTTTGAGTTGCAAATTTTAAAACTGTGATACCGGTCGGTTCCGAACCCTCTTGTCTACCTGTAAACCCGGCTAGATGTGTGAGAGAAACTGAATGATCCCCAGACATGATTTCAATCGAATCAGTTTATTATAATTCCAAATATCAATCAGACACAAAACAAATCAATTAAGGTAGATTATTTAGCAGTAGACTGTGGAGGTGAGATTCTGTAACACGGGGATACTACTACAGACCCTCAACTGAATCTAAGACAGCTTAAATACTCTCAAATATAACTACGTCTCACACTAATAAGCTAACTTCTACTTAATCAAGCTCACAATACCTGTACTTTTAATGCATCGGATCCTATACTGGAAACTTGCAGGTGACCTCTGTCGGCTGGATCAATGTTGTTGAATCCCCGCTCTGTAATTTTTTTCCTGGACAACTCCAAACTTTTAACTAATTCCACTCTCTTTCAATCTTCAACTAACTCGCAGACTTTATGTTAACTCCTACTTGCCAACTCCAACGTGTCAACTCACGAACTCGCGAAAACAGAATATATATAATATGCTACATTTACATAATCACGCTTCCTTACTCGGTGAAAGTTGGTTGAAGTAAATATTTTCCTTAAAGAGTCAGGAAGGGATTAGTAGAACCGCGTATAGATCCGTCACAAAACATTAAGTGTAATATTTAAAGAACACAAACACAATTAAGTTTTATAAAAATTCTAATTCTAAATTCCCTATTTTTTCTTCAAAATACATAAAAACAGCAACAAAAAAAAGAGTGGAATGTGATACCTTTTGTCTCTCTTAGAAAAGATTTGCAGATAACTTGAGGTTTTCTGGACTACAGTAAAAGAGTGTGAGTGGTGAAAGTTCATTAACGTCACACTATACGGCAACACGAGGGCTATTTGCGATGGACCTCGTAATTTTGAACCTCTCAATCAAGTGACGAGAACGGCACCACGCCTACGGTAGGACTTTGACCCTCGATGCAAAAATTTAATATGTATCCTCCCATCTACACTAGTGAATCTTCATTAGCACCCAAACCCACGAGTTCATGACCCTAACCACCCATTGGCCACCCATAGTATAAACGTTTAAAATATTTTAATTCCGCAGAAAGATTTCTATGAAATATTCCACTATTTTAAAGAATTATGCAATTTTTCTTCTGTAATTTCTGTGTGATTTTTTCTGTAATTCTGTGTGTCATTTTTATTTCTGAGTGATATTAAAGCACTTAAATAAAATATTTTTCAATTTTTAATTTTTATTGTTCCATATTCCTTTAGTGCTTTTTTTTTTTTTAAATTTTGAATGAAACTTGCAGGTTTATTCATTTTAACAATTGTGAATAAAAGTGTTATATATTATTGTCATAAAAAATAGGTATGATTAAATGCACGTGTAAATAAATTTTTACAAAAGGTAAGCTGAAATAAAGACTTCGATATAAAAAAAATTCTTCAATTGGATTAATTTCTTCAATTATATTTGAAAAGTGAATCAGAATTTCTGTTTTGATTATACTATTAAGAAAATTTGTATTTAAATTTCATAATGCTTTTAAATCCATCAAAACTTTTGACAAGATATGTATCTGCTTCTTTCTGAATAGTTTATTGTCTCCCTAAGAATATGTGACCCTTTTCAAATGATCTTGACTTATTTTTGAATAAATAACCTTTTTGAATATAAAATAGGTCGAGTACACTCAGAATCAATCAACCTAATTATTCAAAAAATAAATCATTTTATTTTTATCAGTATTCTATTTATGCTTTTTTAGGAATACAAATACTATCAGGTATATTTTTTAAAGCATACATACTATTGCAGTACACTTATTAAGGGTCAATAACAATAAATATTAATATTTGCCTAATATGTATATTAATACTAACCAATATGTATCAATCTAAATTTTACAAAAAGTACAGCTACAAGTGAAATTTTAGCAATTTTTTAAAATCCTCTTTAAAGCAGTTAGAGAAAAAAATTATAAACTTATATTAAAATAAAAATTATTGCTAAAATATACACATAATTTTATCTAGGCAATGTATTAAAATTTTAATATTTTATTAAAATATATGAATTTTGGAGGTAATCGAATAAATATTGTAAGAAATGAGACACATTCATCAGGTTGTTATTAAAATAACAAGTCATAACTCAAAAAATATTCTCTCATGCTGTAAAAGTTATTTTAATACATTCACTAGAAAAAAATATAAATAATAAGTTCAAAAAGTTTCATAGAAATACATTCTTTATATTTTGAGTTATCCGACTCGTCGCGATAGATTTCGAACAATTTAAATACCCTTTGGTAGATTAAAAAGATCCACTTCAGGTTTTTCTAATTTTGAGTAATTTATTGTAACTCGACCTGTATATTAAGGTAGAAACAAAATAACATATATATGTAAAACCAAAAGATATTGCTCTATTAAATAAAATAAAAAAATAAGTTGTATAAAAATTTTTTGTAAGTTAATTCCTACTTAGGCCAACAAAGAAACATTTTATTTTAGTACTTTTTATTAAATAATTACAATTAACATAAATATGTATATACATATGACAGAATCACAATATTTTTTAAGCGATTTTCCTTTCTATGTATAGCATTAGACTATTATTTTTGTTTGTTACTATTCATTCATTCAAAAAGAACGTTCTCAGAAATTTGGCCATCCCAGGTAGGATTCGAACTCAAGACCTTTAGATTAGGAGTCCAACGTGCTATCCATTGCGCTACAGGGACACTACGAGCGACTTTTCTTTTTTATATATGGTATTGGACTATTATTTTTGTTTGTTACTAATTATTGATTAATTTAATTTAATTAATGAATTGATATTTGAAAAAACTGTATTAGCATCATATGCCATCCACTACAAGTTTTAAAAAATGTTGTTGAACTTGAGTGGATAAATAAAAAGTATTTTATAAACGATTGAAAATTTCAACAAGAATATAGATATATAGGGAAAGTGTTAATTAAATAATACCCAAAACGGGTGTTTTAATCAAATTCATTACTTAATTCCTCAATTATTAAAATATTTTTATTTTTAGAAAACTCTCACTCCTTTTCTGAAATTAAATGCAAATTAAGGACAATACATTCAAATAAAAATGATCTAAAAATCACTTTTTTGCTAATAAAATACCAGTAACTACAGCTCTTAATTTTCAAAAATGCAACAACACAAACAAAGCGCGTGCTGGTCATTTCATTGTAGTTGTGAAACAAGAACAGCCGTTCAAACACAACAAACATTCTTGTCGCCAAAGGTCAAATCGGTGTAAAATTGCGTCATATTAGATAATGATTACTTCACTTCTTATAAAACATGAACTCAATATATAAGTGAAGGTTAACCTCTCCGGGTTAATTGAAAAACACATCGTTTTTATTCGAAATGTTGGTCACTTGGGTATTGTGAAAGTTTTTCTCATGATACGACCTTTTTAAAATCACCACTATGAACCAGGGATGCTGTAACCGTATCTAAGAATCCTGCGTGCCAGAGAACCATGCCTTGGGTTAAATACAGTCTAGCTCTTCGCACATTTCACCTACTAACCCAAGGTTGTCGCTTCTTAACTGCAGCTACTGCAGAGTTAAAAAAAAAAGGCTTGACCTGACCTACAAGGGGGAAAAATAAGGTGAGTTGAAGTTCGTCTGTTAGTTCTTCCTACTGAGTAAGAAGATATTTGTTTCCACACTCGAAAAGATAGCATACAAACATTTAAATATATACATTTGAAATATTAATTTTTAATTGGTTGTAAATTTTAATTTAACAGAATTTAATTAGCAGCGTTAGCGAGAAATTTTGCGTAATGTTAGTTAACGAAACTTTGCACTCCTGGTGATAGATATTGAAATTTTACTACACCCCGGTGTTCGTCATTGAAAACCTACGTTCAAAATGTTAATTTACGATGATTTAACTAGTGTTGTTGTTTCTGATGCAACTTAAATGACGGTATAGTCAGATCGAGGCCCATGAAATTCATTGTGGCAAAGGGCTACTGGGGGTCTTTATTTAGCTGCTGCTTTGCTGCTGCCATGCAGGTGACAGTCAGACTTTTTTTAGCATCGTTCCATCCCAATTTTGAGGGAGGAAGAACACCCTGGGGGCCTCCCATTTCCCTTCTGCCAACCTTACTATAAAATAGAGAACTTGCAGCTTGACGAATATTTATTTAGTGTGCCCCAAGGCACAGCAGTCAGCGTCGCTTATCACTATTCCGGATAGGCGGCTAGCTAATAAACTGAAGGTTAAAAAGTTAATTAAATTTTACTATCACCATGTGAGTTGAAGAAATGCTGCCTATCATAAATTATTTACTGAAAATTTCACAACATAATTAGTCTGCGTAACTTTACTCGCAAAATTTTATCATCGCAATAAAATAAAGTCAAGTCAATAAATGCATATATATTTTTACATGGACTTTTTAATACCAAACTGACCTACTTAAGTTTAATTTTAAATAAAATATTGTGAAATTGTAAAGATGATTCAATTTGCTATTAAATTTTTTTTTCAGATGTTTTTGGTGGTGATCATTAAAATGCGGATACGAATACACACAGAACAAGGTTATAACTCATCAATTTGAATAAAATTTCTTCATTGGCAAGTATTTGGGACATTAAATGCCCAATATTTCTAAGAATTCCTTTTTTTTTTAACAGTAATATTTTGCTGTCCCATTTTAATCAATTTTATTCTGGTTTCTTGGTTTTAATTGATATTCAAAATAATATATCCAATCTTAATATATAGAGATTAGTTATCTGACCATTTAAAACTTCCTTCTTTGACAAAGATCACATTTCCCTTTTTGTTATGTCATTTTTAAATTCAAATAATTAACCTGCTGGTGTTTAAAATGCTATTGCAGTAGGACGTCGTTTATCCGAACGTTTATTATCCGGAGCGTCAAATATCCGGACAAAAGTCCGGATACGTTTTCGAACTGTTTAATGCTCAACAGTTGTTTCGCGTGAGGCCAAAAGTGACGGGAAAACCCAGGGTGAGGGATATTAGGGGAATTTCAGTTGTGTGATTTCGTAAGGATCTGCGCGGAATATTAGGTCAGTTTGTTTCCAAGTGCTCTTTTGTTGAGTTTTGTTGCTGTAGAAACCTGGACGGCATGCGATGAAGAAGACTGTGGATTTCAAATGCTAAATGATGACGAGATTGTGACTTCCGTGCAAGAAGAATCCGACCCTGTCACCGATTAAACGGATGAAGATGCGGAAAACAACTATGAAAGTAGCAAGGGTCCATCAAATGCTGACGCGTTTTGAACGTTAGAGACAGCTATGGAGTGGTACGAACAACAATCAGAGTGCTGTCCTACTCAACTACTACTGCAGAAGAGAATCAAAGACCTTGCAGTGGAAAAACGAAGGTGTACAATGGTACATCGAAAATATAAGTGATTATTTTCCACAATAAGGGTAAAATTGCGATATTTTGCACCTATTTTGCTTTTTCTTCAAGCACGTTTCCCGCATGTGATGATTTTCAATGTTCGTATAGTGTCTGGTTTCATACGTATACTACCTGGATCGCATTCGGTTTTTGGTTATCCGAGCAACAGCATATCCGAGCGGTGTTCGGTCCCAATTGATTCGAATAAACGACGTTCTACTGTACATCTATTTGCATAAGTCGTTAACAAAGCTGAAACGCATTTGTCACAAAATCGTATTTTTGTGAAGTTGACGATGTTTCCATTTGATTTGTGATTTCACTATGCATTGAGAAACAATACAAGGGCTAGTGGCGACATACCTCACACGTAATTTTGAACTACGATCAGGTGACGAGAACGACACCCGAGCTGTTACATCCATCACATAACATATGCACTACGCAAACGGAAGGATTTTAAGCCTAGATAGATGTATATATATAACGAATATCAACCCCTCTACATAGAGGGTCTTCAGGAGCAATAGGTTTTGAACCCGTGACTGATAATGTCGGTCACGGGCTCCCAACTATGACCACTCGTTCATCGCGTCCACGATATCTCAAATGTGATATTTTAATAATCAATAGAAACATTTGAATATTCCACAAAAATATTTTTTTAGCGGTATTGCTTGGAAATGAACTAAAAATTACGAAATTGAATAATTTTTAGTCAAGTTACAGTTAGATTTTCCTATAAAAGTATAGAAAATTTCACGAAAATTCCTAGTTTGCAGCTTTATTGGCAATAACTTTTAATTGAATAGGGGTATTTTTAAAAAATTTTTAGTTCTTTCTCTAGAAATATAAATTTAAGAAATGTATCACAGTAATCTTTTTTTTTTCTTTCGGAAAACATTGAATACTTAAAAAATGAAACGTTTGAAAAAATCGAACACTTTATTAAAATTTCTTTAAAATCCAATTTTTTTAAAAATAGTTATGCATATTTTGAACTATAATTTTTATTAATGAGCATACAATTGAAATCAAAAGTGTAAAAAAAAAGCACAAGGTTTAGGGAATTTTTCTTAAAAATACTCCAAACTTGGTTTGATATTTAAAGTTAATATTATTAAAAAACACGAGAAATGAGAATTAAATTTTTATATTCTCTTATATGATGATTTAAAAAAGTATCGTATGCAAGAAACAATTTTTAATCAGATTTTTAAAATGTTATCTTATTATAATAAAAAGTATAAAAAAAAAATTGTGTGACTACACGATAGAAATGAAAACTTCTAATTTATTCTGGGCAAGAGAATCCAATTGTTCGGATGAACTACGTTTCCTTTTGTGACGTTTTCGCATGAGAGTGTTAAGTAGCTCTATTTTTCGTGCCCATTTATCGATGGATTTGTTTATATCATCCATTTTCTGTAAAGCGCTATATGTTTAAATAAATATACAAACTTATATATTTATATATGAGAGTAAACGATTTAAATGTCAGTTAGTCTAATTATTTAAAAATATGTATATGTAGATTATATTTATATAATATATACGTTTAAATAACTTATATAACGCCGAATGCTATGTAAGGCTAGAAAAGCTTATGCTCTGAGAGCCGTTTACTTTTCTTAGAATTTTCTTTAGAGAACAAAAGGAGAGGGTTTGAACTGTTTCACAATTAATCCTCTTATTATCTTGTAATTTCCTAGTTATCGTCACTAATATAATCAAAAATATTAGCAACCTTCTCAACAAATAATTTCATTAAAATTTCGGATTTTAATTATTTTGGCACATTTTTGTGCTCACATGCTCTTCCTACTGAATCAAAAGGTAGATCTCACGTTTCGTTTCTTCTTGGCACAGGACATACCATTATTTATACAGCTTTAAGCATTTTATCTAGCCATTTGTTGTTGCAAGCATTACCTATGCAACTCGTCTTCGTTTTTCGTTGCACAACTGTGGTTGCAGGGAAATCCTAGATAAATTCCTTATCTTTTATAAATTGTGTGAATTTCAAAAGAATTTATTTTAGTTCAACGATTTTGAAATATTCATCTATTATTTCACCGATTTCTTCTAATACGGAAGGCAAGTAAACTTTTGTAACGTTTTTAAACATTATTGATGATAAATGGAAATTATTATTGAAATCATTATTGATTCAACGGAAAAATCAAACTCATTTTTACTAGATAATCCGTTAAAGCGGCAGTTTGATAGTAAAGTTTGAAATATAATAAATCACAGAGTCCCTCTTCCGATCTCACACATAAGAATAATCATTCTTTTCCAATTATTTTCGGCTGCACTTCTTTTCTCTCATTCTCTCACTGGAGGTGAGTGGAAGTGGGCTGCATGACAGTAATATTCAAATAATGAAAATAAAACTTCACCGGTGGTGTGTGCATGAATTTTTTACATAAGAAAAAAACACGCGCCTGAGATGTCAGAAGTGACTTGAATGATTCTGGTGTTTCTGTCAGTTCAAAAACTATCAGGAGAAGATTAATAGATGTTCGACTAAAAGGTAGAATTCCACGAAAAAACCCATACCTCAATTTACAGCAGTATTAAAAAAGATAACAGTGGTCGAAGGAACACATTAATTGGACAAATGATTAGTGTTCACTAGTTATATAGAGGGATGGAACTAAGATATCGTATTTGGTAGTGATGACTGAAAATATGTAAGACGTAGAATAGGAGAAATACTACATCCTGACTGCATCCAGGCAATTGTAAAGTACCCACATAGTTTTATGATTCGGTCATGCATATCAGCAGATGGTGTTGGTCATCTTCATATAATCGATGGGACACTGAAAGTCAGAAAATACATTGTCACCATTCTAGAACCCAAGCTTCTACCTTCCATCTGGGATTTATTTACCAACAATGCTTCATTTATTTTTCAGTAAGATTATGTTCCTTGCCACACAGTAAAGTAATCGAAAGACTGGTATCGTTTTAAGATCATTGAGTTTTTGTCCTGGCTAAGAAATAGCCCTGATTTCAATGTTATCGAAAACTTGTGGTACCGTTTGAAAACTCTTGCCCAAATGAGGAACCCTTTAAATAAAAGAGAACTTATTGAGGATATAATTGCTTCCTGGCATCTTGTAATAACGAAGGAAGAGCTTAAAATTATTTTCAGCTCAATGAAACATTAATGTGAAGATGTAATAAAAAATAAAGGAAACCTCACTAGTCACTGATAACTTACTGCTATCACGAGTATCTAATGTACAGGGTGCTGTGACACCCCCTTTGGGACACCTGTGACTTCACACCCACTGCTGGATCAGTTTTAGGAGAATTGATCACCACATGTGCAAAAACACCTGAAGTCGTTAATATATTGCGCGGACGTGTCTTGGTTAGCCCCGGCAACCTTTGACACGAGGTGAAGCCCATTCCACCCACAACCGGTTGTAGGGAGAGAAAAAGACACCGACAACGGTCAACCGCAGAGACGGAGAGAGAGAAAAGGGTTTGGAAGCGAAACCTTCGCAGTGAACGGACACCAAGATCCCTCCCTCACAAAACTATAGAAATTTTAGACTCTAAAATCATCTAATAGTGCTAAATTGTAAATTAATGTAAATAATAGCTGTGACTTAATTAAAATAAATTATTATATTTTAAATCACGCTACCTTTATTGAATCAAACGTCACAGTGGCCATAATTAAACTGCAAGTGTTCAAGGGGTGCTGAAGAGAAAACCACTGTGAATAATCCAGTGAAATTTGGTATCTACACGTTTCAGAATATGCGCAAGTCAAATATGTAAGGGGAAAAAGTCGCCATTTTTTCACCCGATAGATGGTGCTGTTCCATGTTTCAATGCTTATCGACGGCATATATGCAAATTTTAAGCTCATCGAACAGAAAAAATAAGATCACATTGAGTAACGGTCAATAATGACTCTGAATAAGAAAGAACGTGCATTGTCAGTGAAGATATTCTATCAGAATGGTAGCAATTATTCAGCTACTCTGAAAGAATACCGGCGTATGAAACGATTAAGAGGTCCAATGAGTGTGTCAATGGATTGAAAAATATGATTGCTAAATTTGAAGAAACAGGAGAACTGGGCATTATTAAAAGCACAAGAGGGCGGCGCGCGTCCCGTAAGCCCGGAAAGAATGCAGCAAATTGATGACACTATTGCTACTACGAGTAGCAGTTCAGGAGCCAGTATGCTGCAACAAGTGAGCGCAAGAAGTGTTGCTCGGACACCTCTTCCGTAGTCAATTGTGCATAAAGTGTTGCGCCATATTCTTCGGCGTTATCCGTATAAAGTTAAAATGCTTCAAGAAATGTGATTGCATCTGGTGGTTCGCATATTGAGCACATCATGTGATAATTTCATTGAATAAATAATGGTTTAATTGTTTTCCAAAGCGTCTTTATGGATAGTTTATTTTGTGATCTTAATTTACGTTAATTTTTGATAGCATGATACTGTAAAAAATTAATTACTGAAGCGAATTGTATGGAATTTTGATAAAATGTAAGTAATGTTTTATATTGTTTATAGTTTATTATTGTTAGAATGTTCTTATGCTCTAACGGTTTTGGAAGTTGCTTATGCCCTCAATGAGCGTTGAAATACGATACAGCGCCATCTACCGGGTGAAAATTGCGATTTTTTTTCTTTGCATATTTGATTTGCGCATATTCTGAAACGTGTAGATACCAAATTTCACTGGAATATTCCCAGTGGTTTTCTCTCTAAAACCACTTTCAGTTTAATTATGGCCACCCTGTATATCTCGAGGGTTGCGTAGCTACGCTTTCCGAGGAGAAATATTAGTATCAAAAAATTATAAAGTGGTGTAAAGTTTCGGTAATTGTGCTTCAATAAAAGACTTTTATAATATATTAAATTTGAAAGGTAAAAAATGTTTAGCTGAAATTAAAAATGAAAACATGACCACGAAACTTCATCCTAAGAACGTCCAAACGCAAGAAGCTTTCAAGAAAGTGAAGTCTCTGATCCTAAAAGAAAATCCACCGACTCAAGGATTCATTGCATCGAAACTATAGGAATATATTCCGTCATTGCAATGTGTTCCTTATAAAATCATTCATAAAGAATTAAAGTTAGATTTCATGTTTAAACCTAAAGTTCGTCTCTCTTTTTAATACATATTGCTGGGGGGAAAAGCAAATTGTAGAAAATTATATAAAAAACACATTGCTGCTGAAAAATGAAACACCCGTTGAGACACGAGTATAATTAAGTGACTGTAATAAAAGATCAATTTTCTGTTGTTCAACTGACGGAATGAGTACAAAATGGATTCGTCAGTGGACAGTAAATTTCCCGAAAGGATTCATGATATTTGCAGGATTTTCTAACGGCAAATTAAAAATAAAAAAAGTCTCAAGTAAAACCGAACTTAATTCACTCTACTATCAATAGAAT
This sequence comes from Trichonephila clavata, assembly GCA_019973975.1. Lineage (NCBI taxonomy): Eukaryota > Metazoa > Arthropoda > Arachnida > Araneae > Nephilidae > Trichonephila > Trichonephila clavata. The sequence continues at coordinate 17,153 of BMAO01010109.1, forward strand.
ATTTTAGAACCAATTTTCGAAGGAGAAATTCCAACTTTATATGGAAAGGACAATGATAAAGTTGAGCTTCATACGGACAAAGCTTCCATTTACGCGTCTAAGTCAACTGCCACTTATTTAGCAATGAATCAAAAATAAGAATAAAGTGTATTCTATTAAATGAAATACGTGTAAAGTCCCTCTACACTTCAATTGACTTTCGCGCTTTCGATTTTTAAAACAAACTTTAAGAAAACGGTATCCAACGGACTTTGGAAAGCGGTTCAAGAGGAATGGAGTAAAATTGGTGCACACGAGAGTACAAAGAAAATGTTCACTTTCATAAAAAAATTCAAACTAGAACTATTGTCAAGAATCATGGCTATCAGATAGAAGAAAATTTTCACAAAAAATACGGTATTTATTGATAAAAATTATCAAAATCGTTTCTAATAAAGTGTGAATGACCTTCCCCTGTAACCATTATATTGCTTCTGATAGTTACATTTATAAACTATCTAGAGAACGTAATATTTAATCTTACGGAATTTCTATGGACTTTTATGATCGTTTCAAAAGTTAAATTTCATGATGGCATTAAACTGAATTCAATCTCCAAATGTGTCATCCAGTAAGATTTTTATCCTATTTCATTTTCACAATCAATTAATTTCACTTTGGAGTAAGGGACATTTAAAACGTTTTCGAAATGAATAGGCGGACAAACTAGCAAAATTAGTAACGGATTCTAATGATTATATCAAATGGATTGCTCCAGAAGACATTAATAGTAATATTTTCTGAAACTGAATAAAAAAACACCGAGTAGTATTACTCCAGTAAATATTTAGAAATGTTAAACATACAGACCATTGATATATACAAATGGATCTAAAACTGAAAAGAGAAAATAGGCATTTTCACATGAGTAAAATTATCAATTTCCAGGGTCTCTACAAAAACTTCATTAAAGAAATTCAATATACAATACTAGTAGCCGCATAAAAGACTTGTGCATAAAGCATAAACGACCTTCTTTAAATATACAATAAATACGTTTATAATAGAACTCATCCCCGAAATATACTCACGGTAGACCTATTTAGGAATATTACATTGACAGAGCATTTAGACAATGCAATAAACAAAGAACTATAGTACTATACAAACAAATTTGTATAGTACTAATAAACAAGTGTTTAGTTTTCTTGCAGAAGCCTGAAATAATTGACATTTACTGTATTAGAATAATTTTCAAGGGGATAATAGACTTTGTTGCTCCCCATCCCACAAAAAAATTTACTTTAGCGATATAGAATTTGAACTTTCCCTACCCCACCCCAATATACCCCTACATCAGTGTGTAATGGATTCCAGTAAAATCTCTTCCGTACCTTAACCAAAATTTTGCTGATGCCAAAATGTACTCTTCTAATAGGGCTATCATTAATTTCTTCGAAGAAGTCTTGAACTTTACTTCGTGGGAGGATCAACTGCCCATTATATGTTGTACCATCGCTTACCATTTCCGGTACGGGATTCCATGAATATGCAGAGAATACCATTACGTTCAGTAATGTTTGATTGTAGACGCGTCACACACGCATGTTGGTCGAGAGGACAAGTGCTCAGTGCAATATGGGCTCGATAACTTTATCTTTTTGTTTAGACTATGAGATTAAGAATCCATGATCATTGCAGATCATATTGCTTTAACAGGAATATAGAGTAATCTCTCCTATTGGGCGTAAGATCAAGTCTTCTAATCTCATTGCAAGGGAATTTCTCTGCATTTTATCTCATTCGGTGGGCTGTACCTCAAAGTAAAGTTTTTGCTGAAATAATCGACTGTTTTCTTAGTCTTACAGTTGCTTTGGAGGTGTCCATATCGGCCCCAGTTTCAGTACTTTGACAACCGATGACGAGAGACCCACACATTTAATTTAACTACTCTTAAAAGGCTTCCTCTTTTGTTACAAAACCATCACCTTAGCTCTAATTGAAAAAAAGAGTCAGATGTCTCAATTTCAATCGACTTCACAAATCTCCATTTTCTCTCACGAGATATTCTGTATCTTATTCATTTTCCCAAGGTAATTGTTTGAACTCTTCAGGTAGTCTTCGGGGCGTATCTAAATCCTAACTTGATGGCATATAGGAAAAGAGCTTTCTGATCTTATGTTTTTATGTAAAACTTGGAATAATATTAATTAACCATAAAGTAAACATTTTGAGACAAGTAAAAAATTTATCGTATTCATTTGCTCGAATACAACCGCAAGATTCCTATAAATGAGATTAGGGCTTGATGAAAGGAAAAATTAGAAAGTCAAAAAATAACCATCTTGTCAGAAATCCTCTAAATCCAGTGATTATAACAATTTTTGTAATACTTCATTATAAATCCTTTTCAAATTAACAGACTTGACTACAAAAGAATTCCTTATAGGTCAAGTTGAATGAGAAATTGAAAACTCGCTCTAAACACTTTACATAATTCCAAGCCCTTTAAGATTTTGCTACGCAATTTCTATCACTGATTAATGAAAGATTTTAAAGTTAACTTGCCAGTCTCTTAAACAAAACAGGGACGTTTAAAGATTTTTCAGCTTTAAATTAGATACATACTTAAAATATTTTTTTTCAATTAGAAAAAGGTGACGAGATTAATTCGACGTGTTGAAATTGTCCATTGCGTAAATACTGACCACGATTAAGTTTGACAAGCGTCGTTGTATGAATATTCCAGATTAAATAGAAGTTGTAAAAAAATCAAAGTTATACATTTTCAAAAGACAAACTACCTATAAGCCTGAAAAAACTTTTAAACTTAAAAGCTCTTTAAAAATTAAGTTGTTAATGTGTAGTATGTAAAAATTATAAAACTCAGAATTATATATGTATTTTGCATTTTATGCTTACTCTCGAATGCTTTTAAATTTACATAAGCTTTAAAAATCCAAGCCAATAAGGTTTAAAATCAGATTTTCGACACAGATTCAATACTACCAGGACTGATGCAAATAATAATTGCTTTGATATTTTAAACACTAACCCCATACGTAAACTAAACAGATTTAATTTTGTTTTTAATTCAGTTTTGAACATTAAGCATATTTAAAGCAGATTCTTGGGGGGGGGGATTTCGCAGGGTGTTCTCAATAAAAGAAAATGGGATTTAAAGTACTTTATTGCCAAAATATAGTTTCATCCGTTACAGAAATAAATTTTGCCTCAAGAAATTTGTATTTTATTATACCCGTAAGACAAGTTAATAAAAACTTTTAATATTTTAACTTAAATTTTTCAAACTTCAACTAAAATTTCTTTTGATGAAATTTGAACCAAGTTATTGATGAACGGCATACAATTAGAAGTCTCGCATTTTAATCCAAGCCCATGCAGTGTAAAATAGTTTCAAGATGCCATGAGAAAGAAACTCAACTTATAAAACTGAAGTGGGTAGCTAGGAATCTTAAAATTAATATCCTCTTTTAAATTTACAGGATTTTGCATAAGACTACATCCATTTGGAAAAGCCGAGTCGGAAAATACTCATTTATAATCTAAAAACCATTTATTAAAATCAGAAAATACATACAAAAGTAATCAGACTACAATAAAATTCATATAAACATCACAATAAAATTAAACTTTACAATATTCACAGGACAGCAAAATATTAGCAAGAATTAAGCCACCATCGCCAAGAACAGTGCCAACAAAATAATGCTAAGACTCGCCAAAAGGAACTTAAAAATATTAATTTCTTCCGTCTTTCTTCTAGGAATATAACGAGTATCGAGGGCAGCCACTACCCTCTTGTCTGCTTCCATAATTGCTCGTCGGGCCTCCAGCCAAGCGTTAGGGCCTCGGAGTCTGTATTGGTATGGCAAGCAAGGTCCACGGACGCACTGGTAGAAAAGCAAAGGATCATTGAAGAACATGGATAAGAGGTCAGGTTGGACACCAGCTAATTCAGCCAACTCATCCATGAAATTGATCCAATCTATTTGAATGGTGTGGCGAGGGCCAGAGAAGTAACGCTTCCTCATTTCTACATCTTTTCTTTTGATATCTTCCATCATCTCATCTTCTGAAGGCAGTTGGAGTTGACCTGAAAAGGAATTTTATTCATAATGTACAAGAATTAAAAACAGAAAAATTGTATCGCTGTGTGAAAATTATTTCGAGTAATTAAGGTAAAAAATGCAATTTCTTCCGATGACGAGTGGTTAAATGCTGATGGAGAGATATGAAGTACAGAGCAAGTTCGTGAAGCAATGGATCTTTATTGCCATCAAGGCAGTCTATAACCTGGCGAGTGTGGCAGCCTCGTCTGAAGAATGCTTACTTACATGCATCGAAGTGAAATCTTTGGTACGTGCCATTACGTCCCTTATTTAGTCTACATTATAGTGATATACTTGAAAACAAAGCGAGTGAGTGAATATTAACGGCGCACTGATTAGCAACACGAGGGCTTTTGGCGACGGTCCGCGTAATTTTGAACCATGGTCAAGTGACGCGGACGACACCCGAGCTGGCACCCCCTTTCCTAACTACCACACCAACGGGAGGACGTTTGAGCTCTCGACAGATTTAACGTGCATCGCTCCCCTACACGGCGGGTCTTTAGTGGTACTGGGATCGAATTCATGACACGCTAGCCATGAACCAATGCCTAGACCACTCGGCTACCGCGGCCACTACTTGAAAACAAAAAGCTCTTTACGAGTCAAAAATATCTCGCCGATAATCTTACCCTTTAAAAAGACAATGGCGCAACTGTGGCAAACTAGTTGAATCCTAATGATTCAACAAACACTCTACAAATAACATTGCTTCCCTAGACATCAAGGTCCAAAATCCATCAAATTTTAATCGAACGCACAGTTTACGGATGTCGTAGTTCCGTATGACTTGCTAACGCTTCTGGTGAACCTACCATCACGATAACGATTAGTCCTGCACGATACACACAAAAAGACGAGCGCCCCCCCCCCAATTCTGTTACTCTTTAATATACATATTGTAAGTAGCTGAAGTCAGTTTTTGTGGGTAATCACAAGTAAAAATATGAATTATCTACGATAATACAATTCCGCATTAGTACTAGTGATAACTGGTTCTCATTACATAGGTTAGACACGAATTGAAGCTTTATTTGGGACATTTACTGCAACTCTTCAGTTAGAATCCTTTTGCTACTCTTGCAACAGTATTTACTCAGGCGAAATTGTACACGGCCGAAATGTTTCAGTGATAAGACGCATTATCATGCTGGTGGGCGATAATACTACTGTCACAGTTTATAAAAAAATTTGTTAACGTTTTTCCAATTTCCGTGTCGTGATCTGATTAAGAGTCTCTAATCCGATTAGAGTCTCTAATCCGATTTGAACCCGATCCGTGGACGTTTAGTCACCTGCAGTTGGCAACACCTTAAATGCAAATGAGGACTTAATATACAACTGCACATGACCAAGAGAGTATAGATGTTTTGTTCGAGTGATAATGCGTATCCACGAAATCGGGTCCGAATGATTATTTCTTTAAATGCTTTTTAAAGTATTTTTACGTTTACTTCAAAATAGATAGTAACATCTTTTGATCCTGAATAAACTACTTTTAAAACCTGATTTCGTAATTAGACCTGCCACCCACCTCTACGAATGCTCTCGAAGAGAACTACAATACCCGTTCTTGACTTGCATAAAGCTTTTGGTGCATTCGGAAACTTGTCGTTTAATTTAAAATTGATGGCAACATGTGCCACTTGGGAACAAAAGGGTATTCATACACCAGATCAGAATTTGTCATCATTTGCTTACAAGCATCAAAGAGTTTTAATATTTAGGGAATTCAGAATTTTCCCCATAAGTATATTCCTTGAATCGTTAGTTTGAAATAGTTTGTCTACATTTGACAATCTTTTCAGAGAGATTTAAAGTACAAAACACTCTGCAATAAATAAGCTAAAATGGCCTTCGTACGACACTTTAGAATGTTTTCAATCTTTCCACCAAGTCCCCGACGATATTTTTAAAATGAGTATCTGAAGTTTTAAGGGCCTTTTTCTTGCCGCAAGAGTTCCGATAATCTTAAAGAAATTTTATGGATAAGAAATTAAACATCAAGGACTTACCACTCATGTGCAATGCATAGATTCGGGATTGCAACTCAGAAATAGGCATCAATGGTCCTACTGGTTGCCCTAAACCAATGAGAACCAATGAATTGTGCTTCAGTTTGGGAGGAAAAGCGAATTTGTACAGCTCCACTTGATTGTCTTGAACCCAGACGATATCCTTGCTGAGGTACGGGAAGGTTATTTTGTATCCAGTGGCCAAGATCACTTCATCCACCTCAATCTCTTCACGTTCTCCCTCGAAGACAACACCTTTATCAGTGAATTCTTTTATATCGCCTAGAAAAGAGATTATCTATGAAGCACTGCATCAAAGTTGAAATAATTTTTCCAAAATTAATGTAATAAACTTTAAATCCATGCGAATATGTTCTGTAATTCAAACAAGAATTCTAATATTAGAAACGCATGCGTGTCTTAAGAATCGTTCGACGGTATAGATCAGAGGTTCCCAAACTTTGTTTCATAGACCCCTTGCCATATTTTTCGGTTTCGGGTAGATCCCTGCTTACTTAATATTGATTTTTTGCAAATTTATCAACTTAAATGTCTGTTTGACAGCTAGTACTACTACTTACTTAAAAGAATCAGATTTCTAACTGTGAATTAAAAATAATTTAATACATAAACAACTTTTACAGAAAATAACTGAACAATGAGTGTCTCTATGGAGAGATGAATCTGATGCTTCAATAACAAATTGTCATTATTTAATACAATCTAGTTAGGTTTACACTAAATCTCCTTTGTTAGTAAGTGTCCAGTTCCCCTCCTCCCTTTTTTGTTTGAGATTGGAAAACTCTGAAACTCCCTCTCACTAGAAAAAGCAATTAAAAACTCACGATATTCCATAATTCGTGACAAATAACAGGAATGTCTTTTTAAAGCCAAAATTGCTGCCATCCATTTCTAAACTTTATTTTTTAAGATTATTAGGGCCTATTCTGATCAGTTCCTATTGTAATAGGACACTTTTTTTCAATTTGATTTTATGAATTCATTGTCTACTGTGGTTAATTACTATAAAAAAAGCAATCTCAAACCTAGTTTCAAAATCTGAGTAAGGGCATTTAAATATTGAACGTAGGTTAAAATGTCCCGACAGATTGTGACAAATCTAGAAAATTCCCAACGTCCAATATTATTCTTTAATTCTGGAAATAAATGCTGAAATTATACTTGTCTTAATAAAATTTATGCTGTCATCTAGTAACCACAAATTAACCTCACTAAATTTAGTAATTAAATCAGTTAAATTAGTAAAATCTGCTTTCCACTAGATAAGTTTTTTTTTGAAGATTTAAGTCGCGATCTGGTTTGATGAGAGCCACTATGATGCAGACCCCCCCCCCATTTGCATCTCATGGACCCCTAAATTATGTTTTCTCTGGCGTAGACCCCTTTCAGGTCATAGACCACTTTGGGAGCCACTGGTATAGATTTTTGAAAAGGCATTTGACGTCCAGATAATTTAATAAGATGCAATATTTTCTACTTATAAAAATTTGAGATTTAATGACTAACAAGTGCGGGAAGAGGTGAAGATTAAGAAAATATTAAATAGCAAAGTTAAGCTCCTGTTGGAGTGAGTGAGTGAATATTAACGTTACACTGTCTTGGCAACACGAGGGCTTTTGGCGACGGTCCGCGTAGTTTTGAACCGTGGTCAAGTGACGCGGACGACACCCGAGCTGGCACCCCTCTCCAAACTACCACACCAACGGGAGGACGTTTGAGCTCTCGACAGATTTAACGTGCATCGCTCCCCTACATGGCGGGTCTTTAGTGGTAATGGGACCGAACTCATGACACGCTAGCCATGATCTGATACCTAGACCACTCGGCTACCGCGGCCACAAGCTCCTGTTGGAAGTACTAAAAGAGAAACTTATCGTTAGAAATTTTAGTCTAAACTAGTATTGCACATAATATGAAAAAAATGTAGGGATGATTTCCAAGTGTAGAAAGCCAAGAAAACTTGTAACTGTAAACTTGAGAATTGTAGCTGTATTTTCCCAAATCCGATTATCAGATTGTGTATTAACGCTGGTTCAGAAGCTACACTAGATATATTTGTGAAAGATTTATACCACTTAATTTTAGACAACATTTAAATGAGGGCATTCGAGGTAGCATCTCCTTCCAAATTTCCATACCACGCCAATTTGAAGACTTTGAACATCGACACATTTAAATGTGCAAAACTTCTACACGAAGCATCTTGGGCATCGAAACCCGAACACAAAACTATAAAAATTCCTGTCCCAAGTGCGCGGCTATAACCCTTATATCTCAGCCGAAAATAATGAGATCATGTATTGTTTCAAGGGGTTAAATGTTCTTCAATGTGGATAGTTACTATAAATTATACTTTGTATAATCATTTCTAAGTGTACAATATAAATTGCTATATTATGCAATGAATTAGTTTCTAAATATATCTTGCCCCCTTAAGTTATAAATATAAATGAATGAAATACTATTTTAGATTGCATTGTGTATTTAATAAAAACTAAATTTCGAAGTCCTCGGTATAATGGCTTGGACTAAATAGAATTTAAAATCCATTTCAAAATAAGTACATGAATTTCAGACTATTATAGAAGGTAATAAAATAGCATGTTGTATGTATATATTTAAAACCAAGCGATGCAATAAAGCCGTCATTTGAGTATACACACAATACAACCAACAGCACTTGAAGACTATTTATGACATCTTTTACCTCCAAGTATTGTATTCGCCTCTGTATACATTTACCTCTTTTCAGAATAGCTACCTACCTCTTTTCAGAATTTTATTTTTCTCATCGATTGTTCAGATGCTATTTACTTTTCTTCGAGACAACCAAATCACGAAACTACAATGTCAACGCCATACTTATACATAAATAGCTATGGCAAATATTTTTCATGTCAAGCATAATTCATAGCTGCAAGGTTTGCAGTACTCGGAACCTAGACACAAAATAGCGAAAAATCCCATTGCGAAGATTTAGATTTTTCTAGACAAGTATTCAGAATGTTGCTGCGTCCGTTAATAAATACGAAAACGCAAATCATAAACCTGTTTTCAAAATTACTTGCGAAAATATTTTAAGTACATCATTCAGAAATTCAGATCAGCAGACTTAAGTCTAAGTACAATCTTAAACATCGTCTCTACCTTCGCGAAATGTACAAGAAGCTGAATTAAACACCGAGCACATTTTCAGACAAAAATGCCTCAATTTTCATGAAAAATGGCAACGTTGTGGAAATAATTCTCTCTCATGCATCTTTTTATAATATAGCATAAAAAAATTTCTGAATATTCCATGCATGCTTCCTTATTTTGACACGTAAAGGGCTCTAGCTTATTTAACATTATGGTATAGGAGAACAGCGAGAGAATATTAACGTCGCACTGATTAGCAACACGAGGGCTTTTGGCGACGGTCCGCGTAATTTTGAACCATGGTCAAGTGACGCGGACGACACCCGAGCTGGCACTCCCTCTCCTAACTACCACACCACACCAACGGGAGGACGTTTGAGCTCTCGACAGATTTACGTGCATCGCACCCCTACACGGCATGGTATAGGAGAAAACTAACATTTTAAACCAGAAAAAAAATGGAACAGATAAAAATGAATGTTATAAAATATGCTCTGTAGGATAGCGAAGCAAGAATATGTTCACGATAGAATGTTTTAGAATGTTTTTACGTCTCAAAGTATTTCAAATCCGGGTCCTACATTTTAACATTACGCGAAGACAGCCCTAAGAAATTTCATACAAGTATTGTATTCTAATAAAATATAGTGGCAGGTGCTTGATTTTATGACGCAAACTCCAAATTCAGCCAAGTAAAGGAAACAATGTTATATTTAATTAAATATTTTGAAAATCTGAAGGAAATAAAGAATGGAAAAAGACGGGAAAACTAGTATGAAGCCAATCTTTTTAGAAAAACAAATTCCGGCGTGCCGATTCGATCAGATGCGCTTAAAAATGAAAACGCAGAACAATGGAACTTCTGACAATGATCTAAAATTGGATGTATAGTGCATGAAACATTGCAAAAGAGACATTCAGGTACCCCCTCTTTAAATAATAGATGCCTTCGTGGCAACGATACGTCCTATGCGAAAGTTATTCAACTCTACATCCGCTCTCATAAAAAATAATCCATGTTCAAATAACGGACATCGCCGAGTATATTTCTCAATTTTTAGCTCCATGTTTCTTGTAATACCCAGGGCCGTTTTTAACCTCTCCTGCGCCCTAGGCACTTCAAAATATTACGCCCCCACACACCATTTCCAGAGCATCCCTCTCCTTCAGTTCTTACCTTGCCAGGCGTGGTTCGGGGTGGCTCTCGATTCTTACTCTTTTCCCCTTTATTTTTGTTCTTTAAAGAGCCTTTCCATTATCCACCACCTATGGACTCTGTCGCAGACAGGCAATCGGCAACCTGAAGGAAATGATAGTAGCATGGCTTGTCCATTCCTTGCCTCAGAGCATCACAAACCACCCACCTTTTTGCAAATTAGTACAGTAAATTAATAAAATCGTTTGCAATTACAGTATAGAGTACACATTTATGAACTGTTTTCAAATTGTGAACTTTACTATTGCGCCTTACTATCTTCGTAGCGGTGGTACGTTCGCTGCATTTCTCTTTTTTCCACTCTTCAATTTATGGCACCCCTAATCTTTTGAGCCCTAGATACGTGCCTAAGCCTAAAAGTGGCCCCTGGTCATAACCGTCGCATGTCGAAAATATTGTGGTAATCCATTTTGATTCAATTTCTCACACACAAAAATGCATGTCCTTCCTAAAGTTTGTATACTACAAACGAGTTTTATAGCCATAGTGTTGACTTAAAAGATTTTGAACAAATGACTAGTATGTTAAATCTGAACTTGGGATACGCAGAAAATGTTATGCTTATGCATTAATAAAAGTATTTTACCTTTAACCTGAACTGTACCACTGAGTATTCTGTTCGGAAGAGCATCATTTACCATTGGATGTTGACCAAATATGTGATGTTCTGGTTTCATTTTGTAGAGCTCGTGATCGAATCTGTTGTTGATTTCCCGCTCGGCTATGTAACATACCATCGGGTAGGGCAAATTGTTGAAGAAAAAGTTCCAGAATCTTGTCATTAACTGGACATCAAACGGTTTTCCCTTGGTACCGACCCTGTGGATGATCCATGCACCTCGCCTTGTGCTCAGGTAGACCTAAAATAAATAATTTACAATATGTATACAGAAATAACCTTTCACAAGAGAAAAAAATAAACTTCAAATCGGATCTCTTGTCAAATACAAGTACCAGGTTAGTTCTATACTACAGCGTAAGTGACAAGTCAGAGCGAAATGAAGACATAAATAAGGCCCCGTGAGTAATGTTCTAGTTTTGTATGCATTATTTGATACTGTTATAGTACAGTTTTTAGTCATTGCAAAATTGCTAGGCGATCAACAATATTTTTTGTACAAGAGTAAATGAAACAAGTTATGTTTAGATAGTCAAATTTTCTAAGGCAATTATGAGCCTAAACACTAATGCCATCACATTTATAACTAGAAATAAAAATAAGACTATTTCATAAAATATGGCAGAAATTTTTACCAACTATCAACACGACTTTTCAATATTAACAAGAACTCAAAAATCAACGATGCAAAATTGAACAGATGGAACATCACAGCTCAAAGGTGTGGTGGCATCTAAAAGTAAGCCAGTAACAGCCTCCGGACAAGTGTGATCACTTTTGTCTAGTGGTATGTTACACACTTACGAATCGGAAGGTACCGAGTTCAAACCTCCGATAAAGGTTTCAAAATGTTATTTACATAACTCGCATTCTTGCCGATTCATTTCGATAAAATTTCCTTACAAAGTCAAGCATCCATTTTTATGCATGAATTACAAAGAAACATATCCATTCCCTGAACGGCTTATGGAAAACGTTCTAAAAAGTATAGAACTTCTGTAAATCAGTCGAGACGGGATAGTTCTTGTTATTACATTGCAACTCTACTTCAATATTGAACTCTTACCGATAGAAATACAATTTTATATCAACATTTAAAGTTACAGTTACTCTGAATAAAAAATAGTTTATTAATGTGATGCACTATAATAAAACAGTAAACTATTTTTCAAAGGTTTTCCCATGATATTTATTGAAACTTCCAACGATACAGGTAGCAAATACTATTTGTTATGCGTTGGATTTGGTTTTCTAAATTTCAGGAGCTTTCGTGGAAACTGAACACAATTCAGTTTCCCTTTATTCTTTAAGTTTTCCAGACACAAAAATATGTACAATAGGTACGCAAGGAAATTATATTTCCAACTTCCCTGTAATTTAGAACGATTATAGATATTAGAGGATCCATTTTTAAACATACTATTTCTAAGTAAATTTCCGCGAATTTAGATTTTATTTAAATTATTTCAAATTTGGAATTATGATGGAATCAGCATTTTGAAAACGGTTCCCATTTCGAGATATTTTGATTTTATAAATCAACGGAATGTAAAATAAAATAAGTTACTTCTGCTGTTAATCCAAGCTAAAAAGAACCATTTTAAGAAGCTCCAAAACGTTGAGATGAAAGTTCAACGCCCGAAAAAGCACAATTTTCAAGGGTAAGGACGTTGTAAATATTTGACCTCATTACTTTTCTTCCTTGTTAACTGAGGCGTAAAAAGCAAAAGAAAAGGCTTCTCGAACTTCCATCTCCGAGAAATCGGAAGTTTTCAAAGAGCGCAAATGATTTTTAATTTAAGAGAACTAATAAGTTATTTGCATTTCAATATTTGAGTTTACATACACTAAAACCCATGCTAACTTCCGCGATAGAATTGTCTTTGGATTACGACTTGCAGCTGTGAATTTACCACTGTGTTAAGGCTGAAAGGACCAAGTTCATACTAAATGCCACGATTTGAGATGGGATAAAAATCACCATTCGACCAACTAATTTTTACAACTAATGTTGTTTAACAAACACGAGTTCACATACTTAATATTGTTAAAAAAGTATTCTTAAATTTTTAAGAATTTTAAAGTTTTTATATAAGATTTTTCAGTTCAAAAACTTTTATACGTAGGTAGAAGAATGTCATTAGATGAAAAGTTATTTGTGATAATATTTAAAAAAATAAGACATTTGCATCAAAATTCTGATAGATTTTAAAAATAATCAATTCATAAATCATTAGCAAAATAATAGATTCTTTCAGCAATATTTCTCTAAACCTTTTCGTTTATAATCTTCAGTGAATTGTGGTATTGCTAGAAATCATTTAATTTCTGTAATTTCATTTAAAATTTTAAATAGTTTAGTTCTTTTTCCATTGATTTTTTTTTATGTAAAATAAGATTGATTCCGAGACTCAAAAGAGTAAAATTATGTTCGTATCTGTGCATCAAAATTTAAAAATTCCATACTTATACTTTAAGGATAGCTCCATTCAGTACAACATTTTTGTTCAAAAGTTTCCGATTCCAATTCAACGAAAACTGAAGAGTAGACAAAAAATTGCATAAATACATGTAGTGAATATCAAACAAGATAATCTGCTCACTAAAAATAGAACTGTTGAGTATTATTCCAAGAATAGAAGTCGATTGAGTAGTTTCAGAATCCGGGATGTTGGGTTGGATTTTGAGTGCATATCACCAGTTAAACTGAAAATTCGTTAAAAATCCATCGGATTTTTAAGTAAGGATTTAAAATTATTAGTTTCGACTAAATTAGTAAAAGTTTGATATGAAAATTTTAGGAAATCCCTTTTCGCCCACATTTTTATCAGCACAATTATAATCCAGCCATACGAAGAGTTTCACGTGAAGGAGTTTCCGAACAGAATGGATAATTTCTAAGCTGTAATCAAGATTTGGAGAACATTTGATTTTTATCACTAAATAGCTGGTATACCCGTTCTTTGCACGGGTGAATTTAAAAATTTAATAGAGATTGAAGGATCAAGTTTTTAATAAGTTAATTTTACGTAAATTGCAAATTAAACGGGGAAAAATTTACTTATGTCAGATAAACAATAAAACATTTGTTAAGTTTTAAGTTTGTAGGTCTGATAGCCGATAAAAAGGTTTTATAACGCCCCCGTAACTCCCTCGGGGATAGATATTTGAAAACACCGTCCTAAGCTGATCTCTGCTCAGCAAAAAAGTAACATTGTTACAAATTTTGTGAAATGAACGCTTAAAATAGTGTAAATAGTTCTAGATGTGTAAATACGTTATTATTTTCCGTTGCATTTATTTTATGTTAAAATTGTAATATTCACAATCAACGTCAATTCCTTACATTATAATGGCGATTCAATGGAAACGTAGGGAAATGTCGAGATAGTCAAGTTGGCATCGTTTTTGACGACCACGTTGGCAACTTGGCGATTGATTGAACGGTGCAGAAGTTGATATGCTGTAGTGTTACATGGTGGGAAGCAGAAACAGTATAGCCCAAAAACCTTCACACAAAAATACATATACATACCAATTTTCATAGTGATTGGTTGAACAGTATTTAAGTGAAACAAGGCCATATAAACAAGCAGCCATTTTTATATCTATAGATGAAGGATATTCCAAGCTGAATAAAGGTAGAGATTTTAAATTTTAAGCACATATTGGTTGCAAGGTGGACAAATTTATAGAAATTTGAAGTTAATAGCGCATGTAGATTATTTCATAGTACACTAAACATATTTGAGAAATATTACATGAACAAACTGAAAAATCTCATGAACAAACTGCATAAGCCAAATGTTCGAATAGACCAAATAAATGCACGTATTTGAAGCATTTAATAGTGAATTATAGAAGATCTTTAAAAATTTTATTTTAATGACTACGGTTTCGCTCCGTGATTCGTCCTGAAATGAAACAACTTAAATTATTACGAACAAATATTTAAATTCTGTCCCGTTTTACGCATTTAGACCAATCCAAGTTCTACTCGATTTGGGATTTCAATACACAAGAATTAAACGAACTTTTAAAACATAACTATTCAAAATATCTTCCACAGTGAAATGTGCATGTTCTTGTTTGGATAACCCGTTTATTCAAACACGCTGCAGGAGCCTACTATAATGACAGTCTTCACAACCAAAATAGCATATTTTACTAGATTATGACTTCACAATGGCAAATGATTGAAAATTAGATTTATTGAGGTCTTGTAAATAGTTATTTAAGAGATTAATTTCCTTGCCAATCTTTAAGAATTTAACAGCCGTTTTAAACAAATTGTAGCCATTTTTCCGATATAGTTCGACTCTGAATGCATATATTTTCTGAAATTAAACATAAAAGTACGAGATTTAATGAATTTAGTTAAAGGTAGACTTCATTTCTATGTAATCAATCGCTCTTTCCAATGAAATTTAGAACTGTGGAGATTATTAAAGAAATTAGATATCCAAACGTTCGTTCCATGCTCAAAAAATAAGGAAGTGTGGAAGCATTTTGCTACATCACGGAGCATGAAGTTAATTGGGAAGTCTTATAAAGTGCTTAAAACGTACAACGCGACGAAATGCTTGAGGATATTAACTGGAGTGCGTCTACCCGAAAATCAAATGTTTGTTTTTTTTGAACACGCGCGTGTGAAATTACACGAAAGCTAAACACGAAATAATAGCCTTTAATTGCGGATTACAAAGATCAATCTTTTTGCAAATGCTCTTTCATTAATTGTTTTAACATAATCCTCCATCTTAAATATGCCAATGATAATAGTTTAAAATTCCAATATATACTAATTTAAAAAATGAGGCCAAAAGGAATTTTAAGGTAACTAGCATGGATTTGGATAGGATAGCATAGGATTTTCGATTACTAGCATGAGAAAGCTATTTTTTTCGAAAATTGCGCATAAAAAATAAGCGCAAGTTAACTAATTTATCAAAATGCGAAGTAATTTCTCAAAATGCATTACAATTAGCATTTTTTCAAAAACTAAACCCATCTAAATATTATTCTTGGGCATCAAATGCAAGATAAATGCTCTTAAATAAAATACTCAAAATTTCTGTGTCAGTAGAAAATGCAAGATTGTGCTCTTTTATACCTACACAAAATAAGATTATAAAACTAGAAAATTATCGATCTCCCATATGTAGTACAGTAAATATAATTTTGAATTTTATTACATTAATTCACTTTATTTATACCAGAGTCTAGTATATAATATTTGTAGTACAACGGACACGTCTTTAATACTTTAGCTTACTGATAATCGCCAAGAGATTGATATTCTAGTAATCGAAATAGCTTTGATAAAAAAAATTCCAAAATCAATGTATGGAACTCATGCTTCCTCTCGAATATTCCACAGCTTACAGAACGATAGCAAGCTTAAGGGGAAATCTAGAATTAGAATTTCAATACATAACGCAAAAAATAATTTTTAAATCAATAACCAAGTTTAATAAGAAAATAGTTCAAACGTATTGCCTACAGATAAATACCAGAATATTTGTAAGAATAAAAATTATAGAGCTTTCGATCCTTTAAAATTTGATTTTAGAAAAAAATCCCCTTTTAATTTAACTGAAATAAAACTTACCATGAATATAAAACTGTCAACATTAATATTTAAATCTACTTTAATAATTTCAAGGCTAAAAAATACGTAACAATTAGTTTCGGAGAAATGTAACCTCCGACACAAATCCAAAATTCAAAATTATTAAGCAAAAATGCTTAGAATCATTAGAATGAGAGAGATTAACGGGGACGCTACGTGTAATTTGAAAACATGCAGAGCAGTAACGTAACTAAGAATATAAGGGCCTCCTCCAAACTCTGCTTTTGGGCCCCCAAACCCATATACGTACTTGGCATCAGTAAAGCTTTGGGTCCCTCGCAATGTGGGGGTTGAGGGGGTGTACGTTACGCCACTGATGCAGAGTCAAACATTCAATCCAGTTTAATATTATGTCCGTTAGTAAAATTCTAAATACTTTCCCGTTTAAATTACGGGCCTTCCATTCTTTGATATCAAAACCATATCTTATCCTTCTGGCTCTCTTTAGTCTCAATATCATTGGGAATTTCAGAGTTTGAAAAATATAGAATTCTTACATTTTATCAAGCATTTTATAGTGTATAGATAATAGTATGATAAATTATATAATCTCCCTCTCCTAAATTTAAATTTCGAGGTTTATCCAATACTTAATTTTTTTATAAATACCCATTTTTACCAAAGTGAGTTCGAAACTATATTCTTTTTCCTTTTGGCAACAGGCGCATTAGAGCTTAAAATGGCACCAAGTTTTTTTCGGGGGGGGGGGGAGATTAACTTTTAGTAAGTGCAAAAATTCAATATTAAAAAGGAATTCTGACATGGGTCATTTGATTGCCGATTCCGTTAAATTGTTGAATATTTTCTATATTGGAAAACTTCTCATCTTTTAAACTCGTAAGCCTTTAATTTATAACTGAATAAATTATGGCAAATTCTATTTGCTTTTCAATAAACCGTCTTGAGTAACAATTTCGGAAAAAATGAAAAATATTCATTCATTCGCAATGAAATGAACAGAAGCAACTCAATGTCAAATGAATTTGAAATTTCAGCGGTAGAATAAGTTAGAAAATTTACCTCAAGCAGTAAAATAACCTGGAGTTCAGCCGGAGAAAATAGTTCAAAGTTATTTACACCTGCCGAGATAAATACTTAAATGTTCGCATTACGATGACGGTTAAGGTCAATTTTACACAAAAGCTCTTTCAGTTCTTGTAAATTAGTCACTTCTGAATAAAGTTCCACTTAGATTCAAGGCAAAGTTATTTCAATTCAGTCTTTTACCGACAAGGTTGGCAACATTAATTTCGGTTCGTTGGATAGCATTAAAAAAGGAACTTAGTCATTTGATTTTCACAAAAAAAAATTAATCTTCGATCAATCGTAATATCCGAAAAATTAAAAACAATTTAATCAACTTGTCAAGAAAACTTGAATAAAACTCCTAAATAAAAGTTTATCATCAGAACCGTATACAATGAAAGATTAGTTCATTTTATCAATTTCTCCATAAAAACAAGATATCAATCATTGGCATGGCCAAGTAATTTTAGCGCGTTTTTCACATGTTGTATTTTACAATAATGCAACTAATGAACTTTTTACTAACAGAAAGTAGTACTATACTTTTTAAAAAATTAAATTATTAAATTTAAATATGATTCTGCTCATCTAGGGCACAAATGTGACCCAATGCCGAAAACCCGAGGTCAATCGGTTAATTATTGGCTGAGAAAAAGTATTACAAAATACGAGACGAAGACTAAATTTGCGTCCTAATAGCGCTTTTTTTTACACTCGTGAAAAACGTGCTAAAAATTGTTATTGAATTATCACTAGCATTTTGGAATGATGAACTTTAAAATTTTAATTCCTGTTAAAGCAAAAAAGAGAGCTGGTGCCCAAATTCCTTTACTCTAAAGTTTCCAGACCGAGTTGAATAAGACAACCATTAATAACGGTATTCATCCATGCGACAATCCATAGTTTGGTTGGAAAAAAATCTCCATTAAATTTATTTAATATTTAATAAATTATGAAGTAACTAGCAAAAATAACTTTAAAATTCTGAACAGATGCAACAAAAATAATTTATTACATTTTCATTTCTAATTTATATTGCAAAATTTCAACTTCGATAATTACTTTCATTATTCCAATTGATTTTCCATACAAATAACTTGCATTTATTGGATAACTTAAGGGGTCTCAGAAGTGTTAATTTTGTCTCGAGGGGTGAAAATATAAACAATTTTTAAACTAGTATACTTTTAAATTTAAATTAAATTCGAATCTTTTACGCATTTACAAAAAGGATTATGGTTTCAAAAAGCTCAAAATGTTTGAAATATAATCATCATTTTAAAAATTATAAGCATATGAAGTAAATAATTTTGTAGTGTATATTAATTTGCTTTGCGCACGCAATTTTCTAAAATAGTAGCATTTGATGTATAAAACTTTATAGAATTATAAAATGTATTCTACTTTTTAAACCCTAGTAATTTAAAAGTAATCTTTTGTATTTCAAAATATTTGAAAAATAGTTTAATTTTTTTTAAAAATTTAAAATATTACTTTATTTTTAAAAAAATAGTTTATTCTATTTATTTAAAAGTACTACGGTGTAATAAGGATACATTTAACTTTATAAATCAACTTATTGCTAGTAATTATAGCTACTACTTTAGAAAATAGCACAACGTAAAACTTAATATTTCTTTTAGAAATATTTCTTATTTTCATATGCATATAATTTTTAAAATTATGATTATATTTTACACTTTTCTGAAGCTCCATTCCCTTATAAATAATCTGCAAGAGATTCGAATTATTTAATTTTAATTTCAAAGAGTTATATGTATGTGAATATTTATATTTTCAGCCCTCTAGAGAAAGTTAACACCCCTGAGACCCTTTGAAGACAATTCTAGATTTGACTGATATTTTTAATGTTTTTGGTAATTATCAAAAGCGAGATAATTTTCTTAGAATACTAACGCATTATAAAGTACGTTGAAAATACTGTTAGTACGATTAAAGAAAATTGTAATTTTTTCCCCCACAGTGACACGGGACCATTCAAACAAAAAATTAAAAATGCATAATGGACCGACTATTCATATGACAATACACTCAAACTCCCACGTGTTTGATTCAACTGAGTATTTTGGCGGAATTTTCGGATTTTCAGCTACTGTCATAAAATGTGAAAAATCCTTTCTATCCTTTAACTTAAAAAAAAACTTTTATTTTCATGCATTACTGATAACTTTAGAAATATTCTCACATTAATAATTCTTTATTGCAAAATTACATTTTTAAATTCTCGGAACACCTTTAGCTAAATTATGTTACTTGGCGATCTATTCCGGTTGCCAAAAAAAATGATAGATCGCCAATAATATTGATCGATAGAAACTATTTATAAATCTCTTCATGTTATGAATATTTCCTGGTAAATGTGAAGTAAGCATCTCACCTTGGTTGGCATTTGCCCCGTTGCTCAATTAGACATGAAAGAATGCTTCAAGGGAAGAGAATTTTAAAATTCATTCCCAAGGATTTTATTTAAACTTCTTAAAATAAAGATTTCAGAATAACCAATGCTGCGAATGAACTTCGCATCTCAAAAAATTTTGAAGATTAAGAAGCTAGCATACAGCTTTATTTCCATATAGAACGAGATATCCAGATAAAACATTTCTGTACTCTAACAATAAAATGGCCTGACCAATGAACCTCGCAATCTTTCAGCCAATCAAATAATGAGGTACATTTCTCAGCAGGCACTGTACTCTCCACATGCTTACTACAAAGCGAGGTCTTGGAATTTCAGCAAATTTAATGAGCATCAGCCATGTTACAAGACATTCTTTGAAATATTGCATCTAAATTCGCTACCCAGCAGCGTCGATTCAACGGGAGAGCTTTTTGCCATTTTGTTCATTCGCATTTCAAGGGCACTGCTAATTTTATGCCATCTTCGCTTGTAAATTGAGAATGTGCTCCTTTTTCCAAGGTCGGCCACCTTTTAGCTGTGGAGTGCAAAACCAATCTACCAATAGGATTCAGCGTGCCACACAGTTAAACATTTTTGAAACAATTAGATTCCCGCCAAAACGCATGCAAATTTAGGGGATAGAGATAAATTATTTAGATTTACAGTTTTGTTCAATATTGATTTTGCATCATTTAAAGATTTCTTTACATAACAGCATGAAATAACCATTTCTTTCACAAAAATAAAAACTGAATATACATCATGCATTTATAGAAAGCTAGTCAAGGGTATAATGAGTGACTTCCTATTAGACACTATTCCGAGCATTCAGTTAAGCGATTCCTTTGCAGACTCAAAATATTTATCATAAGAGGAAAGATTTTTTTACTTAGATACGCAGAACAAAAAGCGGAAAGCAGAGTCAAGCAATTAAAATCTTTCCTGCAATGAATGTACAAAATATTTGCACCAATTTATCTTTAGAGTTATTTTTTCAGATTTTTTCCGCAATAACGTAAATGTCCATAATTCTCTAGTCGTTTGCTTAACAAGGTCCATTACAATTTATCAACTTTCATTCACTCGAAAATTGACAAATTTGTCGAGTGGCGCGGAGTGCCCATGAGTTACCGACTCCTGGTATAGCAATTAAAAAGGCAGTAGCGCGTGCGATCAGAGCGGAAATTCTCAGAATAAGATTCAAGGTTAATTCAGCTAGTTTCAGTTTGAATAGCATAGGCTTCATTTATAATACTGGCAAAAAAGTGCGTCTCTGTAATCCTTATTAGAAATTATACACCCGGTATATCAACATTGTTTACAAGCACATTGTGAATACTTTACAAGTAGGAACATAAAAGAAATTGAAATCCTTAAGCACATTACTGTCGCACATTAAAAATGCTGGAATGCAAAAATATTTTATACTCCAAACTAATTTGATAACCGTTTATTTGCAATTACATTTTCTTCCAATATTTGATTATATTTCAAAAAATTACAAATGAATGGTTAGAGAACGAAAACTTTTCTTGCGATAGTCGAAAATATATTTTAATTCCAGAGAAGTCTACTTTCTCTTACGAAAAAGACTAATACATTAGAGTCTAGTCTAGGTTTGAGGAGGAAAGTTTTGTTTTCATAGAATTCGCATTACACTAAAGAATTAAAAATGGCTGGTGTGAGTGAGTATATTGATGCCCGACTATATAGCAACACAAGGGCTATTGGCGATGGACCTCGTAATTCTGAACCATGGCTAAGTGACGAGGATGATACTTGAACTGGCACTCCCATCCCCTTTTAACTTCCACACCAACAGGACGTTTGAAATTGGACAGATTTAATGTGCAGTGCCCCCCCCCCACTGCACGGCGGGTCTTCAGCGAGACGAGGCCCGAACTCGTGACTAGTCAGCCACGAGTCCGTTAGCTTAACTACCAAGTTGACTGGTAGTGTTTTACAGGCCGCACATGGCCCACAAAGAATCTGTTAGCAAAGCAGTATTTAACAAAGTCGTAAAGTTTTCTATATATACAGAGCTTAATTTTTACAATTTACAAATATGCTCTTCAAAACTAACCACAGAATTCATCAATAAACTACCGCTAGTGTCGAGAATCTAAGTTTTTTTCCTCCGCCAGTAAAGATTAACATTTTACCCCAATACAATATTAGTCTTCTTATGCTTCACTTCTATGTAGCCGCGGTAGTCAAAGCATCGGATCATGGCTAACGGTCATGATTTCGAGCCCAGTACCACTGAAGACCCGCCGTGTAGGGTACCGAAGCACGTCAAATCTGTCGAGAGCTCAAACGTCCTCCCGTTGGTGTGGTGGGGGTACCATCACAGGTGTCATCCGCGTCATTTGACCATGGTTCAAAATTACACGGCCCGTCACCAAAAGCCCTCGTGTAGCTGAACAGTGCGACGTAAATATTCATTTACTCGTTTATAGCGTACCCAACATTAAACGTTTCGCTCTTTTAGAGGAAAATAAATTTTACTACACTCATTAAAAAAAATTAGTGCATTTATTCGTTAGGTTAAGAATTTATTTTATATTGACGCTTGCTGATCCATTTTTTTTATAAGGGCCGTCTGATAAAAACCAAGCAAAAACTTGATAACGAACTTTTGTGACACCAAAAGAGAATTTAATACATTTGCTGTGACACGAAAAATAAAATGATCAAATACACAAATAAAGCTTTTATTGGTGTATATCGCAAACTTTCACACCATTACCGTTATAAAAATCGCAAGAGAGCGATGCAGACAAGTAGATTAAAAATGGAAAAATTACCTCCTTCACTACATATAGTCATGGCTAAAGTTGCCAAAGCTAAAAGTTGGCCCTCAATTACGAGAAGCGAAAAATTATAGCCAACGGAATCTGACAAATCAAATAACTTAACAGAATCTCGTTAAAGAATGATTAACAAATTTTCATGAATTTCCAATCATAAGACATTAAAATAGGGTGAAAAGAGCATCCAAAAGTTAAAGGAATGGTTTTGAATGCACATTAAGGCTGGACACCCTGTATATAAAATTCAAAATATTTAATTAAAACGAGCAAGAACATTTATAGAATACAATAAATTGATAAATATTAATTGATATAATTAAAATGAAGACTAACACAAACGCAAAATTCCTCAATACGAAGAACTTCTAAATTTTCGCGCTTCAAATGTGTGTTGCTGCTGTTAGATTACTACATACGACTTCGTAAATTTTGTCTTTGTCCCTTTTAAACCTAACGACAGTTTCACATTCTCCATCACGTGATCAGCAATTTTCCCTCGATGAAGGAAATCATTCGAAACCTAAAGAAAATTGAAAACAATATATTGAAAATGGCATGAAGGCATTCCCATGCATTCCGCGCTCATAGAACAACATCCCGGTGCAAACCACATGGCGTACGTGCGATTCCATTGTAAAACAAGTTCATTTCGTCCCAAAAATGTCTGGAGGCTATGATGAATAGATGCCTTATTAATACTAGGTGAATGTAGGCCAGTTTTCCCCCCTCTTTCGTCTAAGAATGTAGGTCAGACTCGTCTCCAAGCTTTATTCACGGTATGGTTTTATTTGGACATCTCGGACTTTGCCATCGAGATAGATCCGGAATGGGAAAAAACAAACAGATATCACTGAATTTCATTTTAGAGAGTTCAAGAATTATTTTTAATCAAACTGATCTGCTTGAGGATCTTTTTTCTAGTATTCGATTTTGTTTGTGGGTATTCATCGTTTTCGTTACTTTTCGTTCTCCCGTGTCTTTAGTTTCCTTATTGGCCCCGTTTGATAAATAATGAAAACTGCTTTAAAAGGAGCTTTATGGACGGTAGATGTAATAAATAGCTTTTATGGAGATTTCTAGCTTAGAAAGAATTTGCTAACGCTACCGCACATATTTATAGAGTCCTTTAGCTTTTTAACCACTTGCTAAGTATGCTATCCTCCAAGTTAATTAAAAAATTCATTTAACATTACAATACAAGAGAAAATAGGCAACATTTTTTTACTGTGCACAACTATTTGAGCAAAAAAGAATTCTATAGTGCAATAGATTTTTTTCTAGACGTTAGTGGAGTCTAATATTAGAGAGAAATTCATCACTAAAATATTATGAATTCGAGTCATTTAACTTTAGACGCACATTGACTTTTCTAGTGTCACTTCAAAGCAACACGAATGCTATTAGTGAAGGACCTCTTAATTTTGAACCATGGGCAAATGATAACATCCGGCTAGAACCACTCCAAACTTCTACCCTATAAAAAAAGATTTCAAGCCTCGTCAGATATATCAACCCCGAAACACGGATCCTTAGTGGCATCAGGACTTGAACTCAAGACTCTACTGAAACATTAAAGCATACATCCTCGAATTAAAGTTTAAATTTAATGAGTTTGAAATTCATAAGGTCAGTTAAAGTATCAAATATTTTAAACCATTGTTACTTTTACAGCTTTCTTTTAAAATTCAGTTGGATATTAATTTATGAATACAAATCGTTGTAATCGGTACAACTGTGGAGGTTTGAAAATTTACAGATGCTCCGAGATATTTAGTCGAATAAAAAATTACTACACCTACGACTTAACTTATTCATTTAGATTTTTTTATGGAACATTGATTTAAAATACTACCCGTAGAACTCTTTTTGCAAGCAAACCTTTAGACCAAAAGTGTGTCTGTCTCATTTCATTAGATATTAAAATTTTTGCTGAAATATGAAGATCCCAAGGTTAAAAATTGTCTTTAGATTAGATACATATGTGTATCACTAAAATTATTCATGAATTGTTTACATTCTAGTTTTATATATGAATAACATTGCCTTCCGTCAAAACTTAAGGTTGGAATGATTTTTGATGTGTAACATCTTTACTCTCGGTTGCTGGATATTTGTTGGAGTGATTTCATGAAAAGGGACGGAAATGCGTAACAGGAAGTCGGGGGGCGCCGTTTGATTTGACCAATTCAGCGCCTTGGGAGCGTCTCTTCGCTAGCCTCGTCTCGGCGTCCAACTCTAGTAGCAATTGAGACGCCCGCCTACCGCACATACCAACAAGTTTTATTAGACTTCATCCAGAAAAAATTATTCTTACGCTCAAATGTCAAAGTCTCAGGGCTCGTGTGTGAAATCTGAGGATATATTTATATATGTGTAAACTATATATTAACAATTATATTTCTTGTTAAGCGACTGATAAAGCTCATCATTCTTTATAAAAAAAATAGGAGCAAGTAATATGGAATTATTTGAATAAATATTTAAGTGCTTATTTTCATACTTGAAGGTTAATTCCTGTGTCGCTGTCAATATATTTTTTTGTGATTAAAAAAATTCTCTATTAAAAAACTAAGTAAATGGGTATTTTTGATTTTCTCCAATATTTCTAATTTTTAAGCATGCGCTTGACGGTGTCTCTTCGCTACCCTCGTCTGGGGGTCCAACTGTAGTAGCAATGAAGACGCCCGCCTACCGCACATACCAGCAAGTCTCGTCATTTTGGTGGTCGCATACATTTCTCCGAATCAAACAGTTAAAAAAAATTAAAGATGTCCTGCATTTTGTACTTTTACCGTATACCGAAGGTGGTTCTGCTCTTTTTAAAAAAAACTATCATTCGCTTCCCATGATTTTGAGTGATTTTAACGTTAACTTCAGTTTGAAAGAAGCTGAGCCGCTCATAGCTTTTCTGAAAGATGAACTCAAGCTCGAAATGTTTCGACAACCAACAGTGGTACCGTTATTATCGCCATTTTTCAACAATTTTTAAATACTTTGAAATCACAAGTATATGTGTCATACTTTAGTTTTCCTAAATCTATTGTCTCCGCTCTTCTCCACAAATTGAACAATAAATATTTCATAAAAAACTGCATTACTCCTTGTGTTAATTAAAATTTTCATTAAAGATATAATTATTCGATAGAAAATTATTTCCAGTCATAACCGATTCATTTCTTTCAGGATTAAAGTCACTATTGCGTATTTACCATGATAACAAATCGGATGTTACACATATGCGACTACTGTAAGACTAGTTTCCTTTTCTCATTTAATTGTATTATAAATTATGTAACAAATTGATAAAGGGCATTTTACAATTTAGAAATAGGCTTGAATTGAAAAATTTTATACATAAAGAAAAAAAAGTGTACAAGTGTATGCACGATAAATTTCTCTCGCATTTACCGTTTTACAATACACGTCTCTTCTCATAATTTGCAATAGTAAATTGCAATTTTTCAACAAGCAAGAAATGCACACATATCTTTAATTCTATTACGCATAATCATTTACAAAACAAACATATGCGATTGAAGTAGTTATTGCAAAACATAAGTTTTCTCTGTAGATTTAAATCCTTGAATGAGCGTGACACTCGTAGAAAGAGAAAAAGACTTAAGTGTAATAACAAATGATATATTAATGTTCACTGTGTCGCTGTTTTAGCAGAGTTCCAGCGAGTGAACATTAGCTTCACCCTATTCAGCAACAAACCACATAGTTTTGAACCATGGTCAAATGACGAGGACGACACCCGAGCTATAACTAACGTGACCACTTATTCCTCGACTCAAAACGGGACATTTTATTTAAGTCAATTAACAGGTATACAGTGGAAAAAACTTTTTTAAAGTTATTTATTCAGAAGAAGTAAGTTAGTTTAAAAGTTACGAATTAAAAGATATACCCAAAATGTTTAATTATATTTATATTTATCAGAGGAACAAATTTGCTTTAATATAGCTGGTGAAGAATTTAATTAAGAATGAAACTCTTGACACGTTTTTTTATATTCACCTTAACTATCAACATCGCCTTTAGAACTGAAATTTGTAACTGGGTTTTCTCGGATGTCCACAATTTGTTAATCATAGAAAATACTCTTTCTACTGGAGCTCCCCCCCATTTGTAGCAGGCAAACATAAAATATATTCAATTAAAATAGAAAAGTTTTCATGCTGTAGATTGTTGGGGTGAAAGTGTTTAAATACTTCCACCCGACGAGTTTCCGTGGAAACATTTAGATTATTTCATTCGGTTACTTTTTGCGATGTAATGTAGTTAGAATTTAATGAAAATTAATCAAAAACTTCTGTATCTTTATTACAGTCAATATACTTCTTTTCAATTAATACATCCAGAGATTTTTGAACGTCTTCCCATGCGGGGACCTTTTTAAAATCTGCCCAATAAAATATCTCCATTTCTTTGGTAAGAAAGTAAGTCCACTGCTCCAGATATTTATGTCTTGTTTTATAAAATTATTTAGCCGTCCTTTTCACAAACACTTCATCTATATCGGTACCATTATCTTTTGATTTCACCATTAACTGACGGACCGTAAAATGGAAGAGACTGATTGGTCTGTTTCTGAGTCAAATTGTCTTTTAGTTGATTGATTTCTTTTGCAGCTTCAACTGCCGATACAGTCTGACCTTCAAGTTTCCGAACAGTTTCTTGTGGTTTCCGAAAACGGGACAATTTTGCGTCCCAGAGTTCTTTTCGGGGACACCGGGACTCTTAATTATAAAAAGGGACAGTCCCGTTCAAAACGGGACGTCTGGTCACATTAGCTATAACCCCTTTTTCTCTCCTAACTTTCACACCACACGAACTTTACCTCTAGGCGAGTTCCAGATTTTCTTGGTTGCTTAGCAAGATCGATTTTAAGCTAAACATTAATACTTCATTGATAAATGTGAAAAATTCATTCAATTTGCTTACTACAATTTAACTCTTACAGAACGAGTTGATATTTTAAACAAAAGGAACAGGCCATCATGACTATTGCTGTCACCTCTTTACTCCAAGAAAAAAAGTCAAGAATCGGGATTGTAAAATCGCTGACCACAAATTTCTTTGTCAATGACTACTTTTAACCTGCGGCAGAACCAAACCTAAAATGTTGTGAAAGTTATTAAGGTTACGCTTGCCTAAAGTTACGAAATAGGACACTCTGCAATTGTTGTATTAAACATTCTCCATAGATTCCAGCTGCATATTTTATGATGTTCCTTATCGATTTAAGCTGAAATCAGTTTTCTTGTATAAAACGTTCGAAAACGTTGTCCACATTCGAATATTGTGATGTTAAACTTAAAATTGTACCCATTACACTAAAATAAAGCACCTATAAAATGTTTCAGTTGTACGTAAAGCTTTAGCAAAAACTATTGTTACAAAAATATTAGAGTTTGAAAATGCGTTTTAGTGAATAATGTTGGGCAAAGAGCCTTAAGCATCCATTATTCCACGCGCTCTTAAGCTGCGCAGGTTTGAACTCATGCATTGCAAGTTCTCAGAATCAACTGGGTTAACATGGCTCTAAACGAAATATCAGGATAGAAACAATACAAGTACCAATTAAATTTCAGCTTTTAACTGAAGAGCGTACACAGAGCACAACCCAATGTGACAATAAGATAATAAAATATCTCATTACTCGAACCAAGAACAGTTTCGTGCGCTCTAATCTCCATTCAAGTGGCCACAATATTTCGATATGCTTCGATGATCTAAACACCCCAAAGAAGGTCGGGAACCAACTTTGCCTTTTTCTTCGATTCCGTGCCCTAATCTCTGTATTGGATCGAAATCAGAATATTGTAGTTAACAGACCATGTCATCTTGAAAACAAAATCTTTTAAATCAATACAGTATTCATATTTTCTCCCATTACTATTGCTTACTCATTCGTACTTAATCTTACTAAACTGCCCACATTTATTTTTATATCAAGTTAACGATTGTTTATCTGGTTATTCTTGTTTCTTAAAAGCCAATTTAGAGTTAAAAATAGGAAAAATTTAAATTTGATTATACTGGTAAATTTTCAAGGATAGTAATATTAGTATTATTGACGGAAGAGATAATTATATTTCGCCAAGCTGTGCCAGCACCAGTTGCTTAGTAAAATATATCGTAAAAATAATTAGAAATATCCGTTCTATAATAAAAGAAAGGTAATTTTAGATTGGATTTCATAGAAAAAAATCCAATCGCTTCACGATTTGCAGAAAAACTGTACACAAATCGCTTAATACAAAAACTGCCAAATTGCCCGAATATAATCTATAAGAATTCATTAAACTTTTGTCTTGTCTTCGGCAATCTTGCAGAATTTTTAATAAATACAAATAGTCTTCACATCAAAGTGTTTGACAATTTATTTTAATATCGCAACTTGAGTGACGATCAAAGTATTGACTATGAAATAAGCGACAGTTTTTTTACGTCACATTATAAATCGACAATAGGGCTATTTGCGAAGGACCTCGTAATTTTGAACTTTAGTCAAGCGACGAGGACGACACCTCAACTGGCACCTCTCCGAACTTTCCTACCACGCCAACGGGAGGAAGCTTCAGCCTCGACAGATTTAACGTGTATCGGCCCCCTCTGCACGGCGGGTCTTCAGCGAATCTCGGCTCTAACACGCTAGCCACGAGTCCGTTACCTTGACCACTAGGCTACCGTGACTCACAATGAATTCTCGTAAGGCTTAAAGTCTAGAGATACCTCAGGGACGTTTTGGTCTCCCCCCCCATATAGAAAAAGTAAGGAAGCTCATTTTTTATCAGTCCTCAAGATGCATATTTTCAGATATTGTATTCCTTGAAACTTTCATTGTTAAAATATTTGATGCTTGAGTTGAAGTTTACTTTAAGAATATCCAAATTTACGCAAATGGCTCTTTACATTAAAAATACACATTTAACCAAAATGTGCCATTATCAGCATTCACAAAAACCTGTTAATATACATTTTCATACGAAAAAATTTGTTTCTCAATTCTGTTCATAGCCATTTCCTAGAATCTTAATGAATCTAATCTATTCCAACAGTATATAGATCAACTTGCGTTTATTTTTTCCCTAACATAATTCATCTAAAATACTTTATCAAAAGAATAAAATCTGCGAGAAGCATTTAAGAATTTAAGATTTTTAAGTAATAGCTTCAATCGGAATAATATTTTAAATAACTTTCAAACAAGGTACAACGCAGAGATCTTTCATATGGAAGCTATTTTCCTGTTTTGAAAATATAATGTTCAAAACAGAAGACTTCATTTACAATTCATCCACCACGACTCCAGAATTTTCTCCTCACTTATAATAAACTCTTAGTGTCCTTCAGTGCCAAGATAATGTATGACACACGCAGTTCAATGTTATGGATGCTACATACGACATTGAAATTATACGAATCCACAGCGGAGCCGTGTTGATCAGATTTCGCGCTTCTCCCCCCCCCCCATCCTCCCGAAAAAAAACTGGGAATACAAGTCCTTCAGAGATCATAGGAATGAATAATTAACAATTTTTACTTGCATAAGATTTTTTTACCAGCTTTTAAAACCCATTAAATATAAATGGATAAGCTTTTATTTCCTATTTTTCAGCAATATGAAAATTTACGAGAACATGAATCGTGCTTTGATAGATGAATACAATTACTATTTGATGAAAGTAAAACTTTTTTTTTATCCAATGGGGCTACGGATTGGTATTTTTACCATTGCAGACCTAGTACATCCCCAGAAGCTGGTATCACTCTTTAGTGCGGCGCCATATAGGTGGATACCAATCGCCGCAGGTAATTTTGACGCCCAGTTTCCTCCCCCGATGGAGACCCAAGCTCTGACAATGCGAATATGTACTAGGATTTTGAATCAAGAGACGAGGGCAACATCAGTGCAGGCACCTCCTCTCCAAACTAACAGCACGCCAAAGGGAGAAGTTTGACAGATTTGATGTGCATCAGCTGCATGGCAGATCTTCAGTGGCGCTAGAACTCGAATTTATGATATGCCAGCCAGGAGTCCCTGATTAACGTCTAAGATGCCATGCCAGTGCACGATCTAATGACAAGCTTTATAAATAAGTTATTTTTTTGTAGATAACACAGATTCACTTTAAGTATTGGAATAAAACAAAATGCTACCTTAAGACTAAAATCTCATGGAACATAAGATACTAGCTTTCAAATGTTTATGAAGAAAAGCTCAGCTATTAAAAACAATGTCTTGGTTCAGAGTAATACAGAATAAAATAATCGAATTTACCACTTTCATCAAATGAGCCTTTATTAATGTCGTAATAGAAACACGAGGGCTTTTGATAAGAGCTCATTGAGAATCGTTAATTTTTTTAGTTATATTACGTCGCCCTATAAATCTGGAGTGAATATTAACATCTCGCTATTCAGCCATTCGAGGGCTTTTAGCGACGGACCTCGCACTTTGAAATCCTGGTCAAGTGATGAGGACGACACCCGAGCTGGCACTCCTAACTTCAACACCACACCAACGAGGACGTTTGAGCTCTCGACAGATTTAACTGGCATCTCTACCCTACACGGCGGGTCTTTAGTGGTACTGGGATCGAACTCATGACACATCTACCATGAGTCCGTTATCTTGACCACTAGGCTACCGCAGCCACACTATAAGTCTGGATGATCGCTATAGGCAGCCCTAGTAATTATGAAACTCGACCAAGGGACGAGGACAGCACTATGGAGCCGCCTTCTCTCCAAACTACCACACTATGCCAATGGGAGGACTTTGAGCTCAACAGATTTAATGTGTACCAAAACACTCTACACGGCAGATCTTAAATGGCACCAAAACTCTAATCCACGGTACACTGTCTATGAATTCGTGACCATAAAACTACCGCAGCCATCAATACTTTTTATTGAGAATTCGAGATCTAACAATATCTTGGGAAATTCGCATTACTGAATAGGGCATCTGTTCTAACTATGCTATAAAATTGGAGCCATTCTTTGTCATATTAAAAGTTTCTTTTAACAGAATCTGAATAATATTTTCTATTCTACAAAAAGAATTTAGTTCCATTTGAAGCGAAGAACTTTGGGCACTTCAGAGATCGAACACTAGTTAGCCATATTCTAGAGTTATATCATTGATTATATAAATGGTTTTACTTTCTAATTGGTATTTGAATACTTATCTTTGATTTAAATTATCACGAGAATATATTCAATATCTGTATTTAATCTCAAGCTTTCTGGAGCGTTGAGCTCTTGTTTACTAAGCTGCGCTAATTGGAGCGGTATGTAAATTCAAGTGCTGAATGCCTCGCTTCCGGAAAGTAGCCTGATCTGGATGTATCAAGTTATCAAAGGTTACATAACATATTATAGGAGTAAATTTGATCATGGAGAACTATGCCAGATTTTAAATCTAATCCGTAATCCTTCGTACGAGGCGACAACTTTATTGTAAGCACAATCAATCTTATCCCTGATAAAAGCGCATTATTTACCTGCGAGATTAAATTTTTCCCAGAGCTTAATGGCTAGTTTCATTGTCAAATTAGAATACTTTTATAACGAGCAATTGAGCACGAGATTTTAACAAAAGTCAGATTTGGTCAAACTGTAACAAACAAAAAGGCATTTGTAATCTAGATTTGGTATGAGAGGAAAGAATTGGGTCAGAAATAAGACATTTATCCCCCGGACTAGCCATCGCTGTTTACCAAAACAAATCCAATGGTATAGAAGCGACTCTGGTCCTGGAGTCGTTTAGCCTGTATTTATCTAAAGCGATGTACTTTTAGGAAAGAACCATTAAAATGAAAATCTGGTTGGTTTTGTTAGCATTAGGGACATTTGGCCAGAGTGGACAAAACATTTACCATAAGCGAAATTTTTGCAGATTAAAATATTTTGTAAAATGCAAGGAGGATGAATTGAATGATTGAATATTAACGTCCCACTGTTCAGCTACTCGAGGGCTTTTGGGGACGGTCCGCGTAATTTTGAACCATGGTCAAGTGACGCGGACGACACCTGAGCTGGCACCCCCTCTCCTCAAGGAGGATGAAATAAGACAAAGATCACTAGTGTATCCCAGGGCTCATCACCCGTGTTTAAATAAAAAACAAACTCCATAGTTTTGATTGTTCAGTTTTAAGTCACAATTCCTGTCCATTTTTCAGCCCCAGCCGAGCATGTCAGCTGGTACCTCACTCTCCAAATTTCCACACCGCAGCAATGTGAATACTCTACAAGCCTCAATAGATTTAGCTGTTTTTCTGTCTCTATGCAACGCAAGTTCCATGGGTGAAATTTGGGTACATTTGGCAAGAAAGGAATTTAAGAACCAAAGAAGATTCTCTTAAATGGTACCGAAACGTGTAATTAGAGATAGAACTAAAGGAGACTTCTCTTAGTCCTACAATTTTCAGCTACATTAATTACCCATTCCATGTAGCAATTATACAGTTAATTTCGATTAATTATTTACCAATGTTAAGTTCTAGTGAAATAGAATAAAAGCTCTCCTGGATCATTGCTTAGAAAAGGGCTGATTAAGTATTTTCTTGTAACACAAAACTTACCTCTACTAGTATTTTGAATAAGTTCTTTGAATCGCAATCACTTAAAAGCAACAACTAAGAAAAATTTAGAATGACCTTGGATGTCAATTACTAATTCAAGATAGAGTCCCCCAAAAGTTCCTAAACTAAGAATTACTTTCTTTTATATTCTAAATAATCGTCCAAAAAGCGAATTCCTTTAAAAAAATTTTATAATTGCATTTGCTAAGTGCTCTATATTATATAGAAATTAACTCTTAATGAAGAGTTAAAATGCATTGGAAACCAAGTAATTTTATAAATTGTTCCTATTCCTTTTTATTAAAATTTACAACAGATCCTATCTTAGTCTAAATTGTTTATCAGGTTTATCAAATTTGATAAAAAGGCTGCATAAATCATAGTATTACACGAATTAAGTTACAGAAAAATGTGAATGCTTTGAAGCGGTCAATAAACTCTAAAGGATAATGCTAATAACTGATAATGAATAATTTTTTATTAGTTAATCTCATTAGGACAAAGCTAATTAAAAAGCAAGCTGGAGAATTTAAATGCAAAATAAAACCAATTTCCCCTTATTTTTCACGTCACTTAATTAGTTACGCCAAGGCGTTATTTTGCCGTTTATCGAAAATTGTCTATAAAAAGCAGCACAATTTAAAAAATTTAATCTCTTTTAATTCAAGTTTGGGAGATTACGTGGCAGAGGTCATCCAAACTGGATGAGCTATTGTGTCTTATTCACGAGCGATTCCATTTCCATTCATACTATAAATCATTCTGAATCATGCATACTTATACAATTACAGAATCCAAATATATAATCATGCATTTCTGAAATCCCCCCCCCTCCCTTCAACCCAAAATTGGGAATTCGGTATTGTGAATAACTCCACCATATCCATCATTTAAAGAAACCGATTATATTTCAGATACGTTATCTTGAAAAGGCGTATAAATACTGATATTTAGTGTTAATTGAATTAGAATTTACATGCAAATTTGTTTCATGAATATTATGACAAAATTATTTAAATGCAGTTTTTTTTGGCAAAAAAAATGACATGTTCAAAATATTCTTCCAAGGAAAATGATTCTTATATTTTGCCTATTTATAGCTTCCATACAGAGACTGAACAAGTAGTTATGAAAAATTCACATTTTCACGGTCGGCTACAATCAATTGAAATAACTAGTGGGGGGTTTTTTTGCGCTAAAAATTTCTCTACTTGTGATATAATATGTGAATAAATCCACTTCTAAATTTCACATTTCAAAAATTTTATTTCACACACACAACCGCGATATAAAAGTCCCAATATATATATATATTAGGCAAAAT
Source organism: Trichonephila clavata (assembly GCA_019973975.1). Lineage (NCBI taxonomy): Eukaryota > Metazoa > Arthropoda > Arachnida > Araneae > Nephilidae > Trichonephila > Trichonephila clavata. The sequence continues at coordinate 52,086 of BMAO01010109.1, forward strand.
ATTATAAACCTTTTTCCCCATAAAAAAGAAAGCTTCAGAAATGTCATTCTTTTTTTTTGTCAAAAAATTTACGTTATTCTTATAATATTAAAAACAATTTAATATACATATCCTAATTCAACTGACGCTACATTTCAAAAAAGATGTCCATTTATACGCTATTTCAAAATCACGGTGCCCAAACGTAGTCTCCTTAATTTTAATGATACCGATGATTTGAAAGTCACAGTTTTGCTTTAAAGAGGGAAACTTCAGAAATCCACGATTATTTGGATTTTGTTCCATTTTCGTTGAATGATTTCTGTAACACGGGAATTTCCAACAGAATACAATTTTTTTGATTTCTGCAAAGCATTACGCTGAACTTGAAAGTAAAGCAATTTAGATATTTGAATCTGAAGTTATACAATACAGTCAGCTTCAGTGATATGCATAGGAAATACTCCCCCCCCCCAAAGGAAGAAGTAGGTCCAGGGCCGAAAGTCCATCTCATTCTAGTACCATACCCCAATACGCCGCCAAACATTATTTTGATTTTGTCGAGAGTAAAAAACAAATAAACTATTGAAAAAATAATTAGCATAATTACCAAAATTAATGAATATTTAAAATTTTGCATACAATATACATATGATTATAATCAGTCGGGGGGGGGGGATAAAAGGCGAAGAGAGAGTCTAGACCCGTTGACCTCCCGAGTACGTCTTTGATCAAGTTTATTTTCTACAAGTAAAAAATCATTTTAGGAATTTTAACTGAAAAAAATTTCAAAAGACATACCTGGGAAGCGATATTGCTCAGCTCGACTGCTACATCACCCCCAGAATTTCCAACTCCAACCACCAACACACGCTTGTCATCATATCCTTTGGGTCTCTTGTAAGAATGAGTGTGGATTATTCTTCCTTTGAATTTCTCCTGGCCAGCGAACTTCGGTATCAATGGGAACACATGATGACCAGCGCACACCATGACTCCATCAAAAACTTCCTGAAACGGTTCTGTGGTTCCATTTTTCTGAACAGTAACTTTCCAGCGTCCAGTATATTCAAAGTCTTCGGTCTGTTCAATATTCTTGACTTGGTGCTCGAAGTTAATATGTCGCACTAGATCAAATCGCTCTGCATACATCTCAATGTAGCGAATCATCTTGGAATTGTGCATGTAATTCGGGAATTCTTTTGGTGGTGGAAAATCGCTGAAAGCGCTTACCTCCTTGCTGCTGTTTATGATGGTGGACTTCATGACAGAACCTAGGCCATGAATATCGTCTTCTCGATAACGCCATAGCCCACCTAAGTTGTTGGACCATTCGTAACAAATTGGTACCAGGTCTTGTTCTAAGCATGCCTTGATAGCCGTAAGACCACTTGCACCACCACCTACAATGCAAATCCTTTTTGTCATTTTCTGATAATTTCAAAAGCAAAACTAGGTATGGTAGTGTTCATAAAACACGCGAACCAAAATCAAATCAAGAGAGGTAAAAAACGCGCTCAGTATAGTTCGACTGTAACTAGTGTAATCATTCATTCACAGTGACACCATACAAAAAGAGCAGCGAGACGAAAACAAGAACTGAAACGTTCTTCCTTCTTTTTAAACTGGCGCTTCCTCGGAAGGGTTGCTAGTGTGTCAAATGAGGTCGCCAACTTCCGCGCCAAAAAGTTGCTTTTTAGATAGGATTTTTTCTTTCACTCGTGGTGTTTTTCTGTTGTTTTTTTTTTGATTGACTCATTTTTTTTAAAAACATCTTTTTTCCAAAAATAAAACTTTTTGAACATTTTGTTGATGTATTAACGCACAATAAATTTTCAAATTTTCCTTTAAATTCCAGTTAGCGTCTATTTTTTGACCAAATACTGTCTCTTCTTTTTTGAAAATAGAGATTGTATTTCGGAGGTTTGGGTTTCAAAAATATAAAATTGATAATTGTAAGCATCAAGCAAAAAAAAACAGTGTTCATTTCAGTTATGAAAATCTTTAAAAATGTCTTCTCGACGTTTCTGTGTTTGTGCTATCAATCTTATAATAAAAATTCTGTTTTTGATAAATTATGATGTATTCTATAAAAATAAAATAATGGAGCGTTTTCTAAGCAATCGCATAAATAACGTAAATTTTATTTATATCTACGAATTCCACTCAGCCGCGGTGATTTAGTGGCCATGGTCACGTATTTGGTCGGCTTTGTCGAGTCGTAGTTTTGAATCCTGATGCCACACTGAAAACCCACCCGGTAGAGCAGTGGTCTTCAAACTTTTCTGCCCCTTCCCCTTACAACTATAAGGTGTTTTCGTAGAACCCTATTCCTTACCCCCACACAGAAAAATATATCTTAAAATAATATTTAAAATAGATCAACACGTTATTGGTACTAAAGGAAAGATAAAAAAAGTTTTGCACTTTATATTAAAAAATTTAATCTTATTTTTTAATATAATTTACTCATTAATAATATTAATTTGTGATCCAAGCGTCACAAACCCATGCATTATATTTAGTAAATGGGATATGTGCTTGCATTTTTCCAGGTCTATTGAAATTATCTTTAGTTGCATTTCATATTCTGCGCTTAATGTGTTTTTATGCAATATTTTGTTTTTGTAGTCACTCACATTGCGGAGTATTTTTCACTTAAACACATTGTTCTGAATGGCATTAAAATGTTTATAGCAGCTGGAGAAATCTTGTATATTTTGTATGAATGTGCACCCTAAAATTTAGGAGCTGTTCATGCTAAAATTTAGATTTTAACTTCGAATCTGTTAATATGTCGATAAGTTGTTCTCTCTCCTTCGTGTAATAGGTGTCCCCCCCCCCATACACATACAAATAAAAAAAGGTACATTTTCCATTAGAAAACTATTAAGTTTTAGAGAGAGAAACATTGTACTAACAAACATTAAATTATTTGGTGGAACCTGACATTGTAAATAATAGAATAATCACAATCTAGTAGGTAGTACATCTAAAAAACGCAAATATTTTAATATTCTTTTATCATAATAATAAAAGTTTAAAAAGTATTTTAAAATAAAAAGTTATATTATGTTTATATATATAAAATTTTCGGTTTTAATGTCTGGGATGAGCTTCAGATACTTGTGGTAAAACAAACTTCATAGACATCATGCATCCATTTTGCATACATATTTATAATTTTCTTTCCGAATTTTTATTGTGACTTAAGGAATCCCTGGATATGCCTCATGGATCCCCAGGGTTCCATGGAACAAAGTTTGAAGACCGCTGTTGTTGCGCGATAAATCTGTCGAAGCTTGATGTGGAGATTTGAAGTGTGGGGTGTCAATTGAGATGTCGTCCTCGTCACTTCACTTGATTCTGAATTACGAGGTCCATCGTCAATAACCATCGCGTTGTTTTAAAATTGTGGTGTTTTAATAAACACTCACATTTATTCCAAAATCCAATCGAATCTAGAATATTTTCCAAATGCAGTATATATCAATAAGAATCATATTGACCGGCTAGTTAGTTTGTTTATATGTTTAAAAATCTCAATATTTTCTAACATTTCTTTCTACTAATGCACGAGTGCTTAGATATTTTTAGCAATTTTCATTTCAGAATTTGATATTATAACATAATTCAAAATATTTTTCAAATGTTTTGTTTAATTTAATTAACTTAAGAAATCAGATGTTGTGTGTGTGAGTTCTAATTTTTTTTCTTTGTATAATTTTAAAGATTGGAAATTTTATTTGTTAATCAAAAACATTACTTTTTTTTTTCATAGGAAAAATTATCCAAATTATGCAGACTACAATTCTTGTATAATATCCAAACGTATGGTTAAAAAGTTAAAAAAAGAGAATTAAAATTTCTAAAAAAATGTTTCAAAGTATGATTTTTACTCTCACTTTGAAATGCATCATTTCAGTATTGTATTTCGTTCAGGAATACTTGTGTAAGATTGAATTTATTGAAGATTAAACAATAAATGAGATACTAAAAACTATTTAACGAGTAATATTTCTTTAAAAAGTAGATGCTCAGATCTAGTTTAAGCTTGTTGTTTTTCATAATTTAAAAACAATGCTCTTAATCTAGACCAGTGGTTTTTCAACTTTATCTATTCACTGAACCCTTTAAACCAGCGATACTCAACGTGCGGTCACCGGGCATTTTTAAGTGGCCCGGTCATGGCCCTTTTCTCTGTAAAAAAAAAACCTTTATTTATGAAAATTTGGCGGGAAATTCTTTGTTAAAAAATCAAATCTTTCAATTTTGCTTTTTGCTGCCGATGTCGTATGGGTGCAAATTGATATTTTTTTTTCTAATTTGTAATAATAGAGACAACAGTGGAGGAACGACTATTTTATGAGAGGAACTAATTTTTAACTTTCATATCTTGCAAGCTAAAAATATTCGAAAAAAATAAATTGTTTCAAGACGATTGAAAAATCGACTATTTTGTACAGAAAAACAATCATGGTTCAGTAATTGTTTGATTTGTCACGAAGTACTTAAAAAATACCAATAAATGGGAATCGTTCAATGACGCTTTTCATCGAAGATCTCTTACAAGAGATGATATATAAATAGGCTTTCTTGAATAATCTTTACAACAGCAAGAAAGTGTTTTGTCAGTAGTAATGTCACAGCGATAACAAAGGCACCCTATGAAATTTGTTACATCATTGGTAAACCGTTTACTGAAACAGAAATTGTGAAAGAGTGATTCTTAAATGCTTTCACTTTAGAAAAATTTAGTGACAGAAACAAAAATTATAAAAAAATAATAATTAAAAAAATAAAATAGGAGTTTTAATATTTTGATCAATTTCCACATTTTTAATTTTCTATGTTATCTTATTCTTAAAGCATTCCCCCCCCTTCCATTAACCCTCATGTTGCGGCCCGCGTGAAATAGCTAACATATGTATGCGGCCCGGTAGAAAAAAAGGTTGAGTGCCCCTGTTTTAAACTATAAGGTGTTTTCGGGGAGCCCCCTCGAAGCTTTAGAATGTATCTTATAAAAATATTTGTAGATCAACATATATTATTTGAGTACTTTAAGTAAAGACAATATTAAAAAAAGTACTGTATTTCTTCTATTGAATTTTTTTAACATAAGACTAATGTAATCTTCTTGCATTATATTTGTTACTAAGATACGAGTTTGCATCTTTTTACGCAAACTGTCGGTGTCTCAGTCTGTTGCAGCTATCTGCAATCTCGCATTTCCTATTATACGTTAATTTATTTCTATGTTTTATTTGTTGCCACGTGCATTGAGAAATATTTTAACTTGAATACATTGCTCAGAATGGCATTAAAATGGTTATAACATTGTGGGTGAAATTTCTGTTTTCTGCAAACTTACAATCTAAAATTTAGGAGCCACTTTTGCTTAAATTTCGATTTGAACTTCGAATCTGTTGATTATATCGATAAGTTTTTTTGTTTTCCTTTTTCACTGGCTGGCCTTCTGATTTATCCTTTCATTCTTTTCTTACCTGAAAAATATTATTTTAAAGTTGTTTTTTTAAATGTCCTTTAAGAGGCGGTTATTTTTTACAAATGGGAAAAAATTGCTTCGATGTATAATTTTTAACATTGACGTCTAACTCCAATTTATTCTTTTCCACTTAGTGTTGCGTAACATTGCACTCACGAGTACAAAATTATTTTGATGAACCTAGGATCCCAAACAGAATATTCACAATTTAATACATATAAGAAACAACATTGTAGTATTCATCTATCATATTACAATAAAAGTTGCAGGAAATTACTAAAGAGGCTGTTCGTCACCGAATTTATAAATTTTCCGTATGAGATGAAGTACATGACTCCAGTGGCGTAACGTACAACCCCGCAAAGCGCGGTGGGGCAGAATTTCAGAGGACCAAAAGCCTGACTGATGCCAAATACGTACCTTTTGAAAAATCCGGCTAAGGGCCCAGGAGGGCTCTAATATTTTCCGTTACGCCACTGACCGTATGGGAAACACGGTTTAAGATACTTATGATCATCCGAACTCATTAGAGAACTTGAATATATTTTGAATGCATATTTATAGTAGCTTTTCTGAATTTTTAATTTTATTTGTGATCCTCTAGGTATGCTTCGTGAAATCCCAGGGTTCCGTAGAACACAGTTTGAAGACCATTGCTCTAGGCAAAACAATGTCCTTCCTACGTATCACAATGCCCGAATATTAAAACTTTTGTGGTCCTTAGGATGAGAGATTACGCCCAATCTACAGGTTCATGTGAGAAGCTTAAAACCCATTATAATATATTGGCCTTGCTATTAAAACGATAAGAATACTAATTCCCGCTTTAGTTTTGTGCTACTGCCCATAATCCAGCGACTATGACATCTGCAAATAGGACAAAAAAAGATGGTAATAAAGCCTTGTCCACAAAAGCTGTTGCTGTATATAACGATGTCATGAGAGAGTATAGTTTTCAGAGTAAAATAAAAAAATCTCCTGTTGCTAGATATCTTCCAAAAATTCTAATTGCCTCTGACCCCTTCAAGTTAGCAGACACCGAACATCCTGTGGTGGGAGAAATGTCCGTCTTCTGACTACACTCGCGATGGGGAAAAAGTTATAGAAGGAAATAAGAGAAAACATATCAAATTTCACGGTTTAACATACACACCCGCCTCGAAACCTTCAAGGTTCGACTCGTAAGAAAACTGATATTAAACGTATACAGTACAAATTAAGTAAATAAGCTACATTAAATGTAATACCAGATTCACAATAAACTTTGAAAAAAATTTCAAAATATAATTCAGACAAAAATTAAATCCCGGGATTAGTTATTTTAATCCCGGGATTCGAAAAAACCACTGGATCCCGGGGCTGCAAACCCTATGGGAGAGGTTGATCGTTTCGATCAAAGAAACGAAGGATACCAAATAAGAAGATCTGTAAAATGTTGGCATCATATCCTTTATTGACCTTGCCATCATAAATAGTTTTATAGTGTAGCAAGTGAACAAAAGAAACCGAAGTTTACACCAGTGATCATTCCGTATAGCATTAGCTCGTCAACTAAAAGACGAATACTCCTCTAGAAAAAGGAAAGGACGTCTTGCTAGCTTCCAAGCAAAGAAAAGTGTCAAGTTGCGGATGATGTGCGCTCTTAGCCAGTGTGTGGGAAATCATATACCAAAGATGGTTTCCAACTATAGATGATGTAGAAAATGTCGCAGAAAGGGACAAAAAAAAGAGGACCCGCTAGATGTGTGCAGAATGTGATGACCCCTTATGCAATGCAACATGCTTCTCATCTTTTCATGACAAATAATCCCCATTACATTTAAATTTCTTTATGATGGAGAATGGTTCCTTGGGAAGTATCCTTCCCAGCCCTAAAATTTAAATTTGAACAAAAAATTCGGCAAAATAAAATCTATTTCCTTAAGTGCTATCGTTTAATTGTTAATAAAACATAATTGTTAAATTGCTTAATTGTGAACTGCGATATAAAGAAAAATAAATGGCCCGCGAAAAGGTTAAGCAAATTAAGAGGTCATAGCACATACGTCCGTTTATCTTGTTACACGCTTAAATTTTGGGAACATTTAGTATAAATATGTAATTTTTCTCTTTAGCATGTAAAATAAAACAATTTAAGTCCAATTTGTAAAATAATGGACAATTTGTAATTAAAATTTCTTGAGGATGTGTTTTTACACAATAATTCTACCTCTCTCTCTCTTCCTATATAATAAATATATTTAATCATATATTATTGTGTCGTAACTTAATAGAATCAGTTTCAATTTTTCAGACTTTTGGCAAATGCTTGTTCTAAAAAGGTTCATTCTTTCCCTACTTTTCCTTATACTACTTTTTTCAATGGAATATCATAGGTTGGTACACCCAAATATTATATGCTATTATTACGGAAATAAAAGAAGCATATTTGAACACCTGAAACGCTGAATAATAGCAAACAAAAGTAAAAAAATAAAGAAATTCTTTTATAGTGACAAATTTCCTGTAATTTTTTTAACTGACATTATTAAGTAGGACAATATCTGAAATCACTTATTCATTTTTTATTATTATTGTTACATTCCGAATAAGTTAATTTAATGTAAAATTTACAATACTTGAGTTGTGTGTGTTGTATTTTTGAATAGTCTTAGCATATAATTTGAACATAAGTTACAATTTTTACCGATGTTATACCTGCAATATATTTGCTACAGGACTAATAATTTTTAATGTGATCTTTTTAGTTCATTGCAAAAATTTATTCAGATATAGCAGCATTATATTAATCTGCTTTAATCTGAGATTTTTTTTTATGTATAACCTTGAGAATTTTTATATGCGTGTTTTATTATGAATATATCTTTCAGCAGTATAGCTCTGTTCATTTTTGTTCAAATGCTGATTATATAAAATAGTATATAGACAAGGAATATGATTATAGTTGTTATATCTAAGACATTTTGCACTGTTTAAGACTCCAGCATTTGAATTCCTTAACTTGTTATTAATCCTACTGAATTTCTGTTTTTCTTTCCAAATTTAGAAAATTGTGGTTATTTGAACAAAAAATCGAAGTAAATATACCGAAAGTTTCTGAAAACCACATATTTCCTTCGAATTTTTTTGAGAATATTTTTAAGGATTTTTTTAAAGGTATTTCTCTGAAAAAAACGAGAAAAGTTCTGTCTGTAGAATAGATATAAAATCATATTAAAAATTGGAAGAAAAATGCAATTCTACACACACACACACACACATAAGCCTTTATTTATTTTGTGTGTGTACGCGTAGTGGGATTCACTTAACTATATCTTCAGTTTTAAGAAAGTAAGAGAACAGATTCTATAGAATTAATATTAATTCGCAAGAAATCAAAAAGCTCATAGAAGTTAAAGAGCCAAAAGACAGTGAAAAGTCATGCTTTTTTTTTCTTTTGGAACAATATTAAATTTTTTAATATTTCTTGTTTTACATTAAAAATATATGCATACCAGGAAAAGTAGAAACATATAAATCTAATATGCAGCGGAGTCTAAAGGAATATATAATAAAAAATTTAGTTAAAACACTCTTACGTTATATAAAAACTGGAGCTTCCTTAGGATGCCCGAGACTATACTATTGATGAAACAACTTAGTGTCTTGTAGAGTGTACTTGCAAGTTGTCTGCAATTATTTTCTAAGGATTTATCATGAGATTCTGCAAAAACTCACTTTAAATCAAACTGAGAATTTCACAGTTATATTATTTTGTCAAACATACTAAGTTCAATTCGAGGGGAATAATAAAGTCCCTTCTCGTGTGTGTGTGTGTGTGTGTGTGTGCGCGCGCGCTATGTATTCTTCAGTTAAACATTTTCGATACCATTTAGAAGGTCGTGAATTTACTATTTTCACCGACAATAAGCCACTAATTTTTGCTTTCAATCAACCGTCGAACAAAGCTTCACTTCGTCAGCTACGACATCTTGATTTCATTAGCCAAAACATAATTACAATACGACATATATCAGGCAAAGACAACATCGAGGCTGATGCTTTATCAAGAAGATATATTTACCGCCAACAATTGATTATGCAGCAATAGCAACAGCTCAAGACAGTGATCAGGAATTTACCAAACTCACTTCTTAGAAAACGAGTTGGGTCGTAAGTTTGGATTAGTCTAGTGAGGGTCCAAAGTTGCTTTTTGTAATTTTTTATTCTGCACAACGGACGACGCACAACAGAAGACAACAGAGAAGTAAACATATGGTTACAGTGAAAAACAAAGGGTCATGCCCATTCGCAGCACCATCTGCCATGTAATGGGGGATACACAACATTTCTCTCAGCAATTACCATTTGGAATTTGATAAACTACCTGTCATAAGATCGGAGTACTCATCTGTGAAGTTTGTACTGGCCAACCTCGACCTCATATTCCTTCTGATTATCGCGGAGAAATCTTTGAAGTCTACCCCAGAACATCTCATCCTGGTATTCGAAGCTCTATCATGTTAATTTCAAAGAAATTCTTCTGGACAAATTTGAGACGTGACGTTACAACATGGTCTCGCGGCTGCAGTGAGTGCCAGAAATGTAAAGTTTCCAGACATGGCCACAGTCCAATTGGTACATTTCCACTTGTCAGCAAACGTTTTGATGAACTTCATCTTGACATACTCAGACCGTTACCAACAGCGTAGGGGTATCGGTATTGTGTAACTATAGTAGATCGTTTCATCAGATAGCCTGAAGCTTTTCCAGTAATGGATAATCGGTCCAAAACGGCAGCAACTGCAGTTTATTGTGGCTGGATTTCAAAGTTTGGTTCACCGTCTTACATAGTTAATGATCAAGGAAGTCAGTTTGAATCAGAACTGTTCTATAAACTCTCCAAATTATTAGGCTTTATACGCAAGCTCATAACATCCTACCATCCTCAGACTAACGGTTTGGTGGAGAGATGGCATTGCATTCTAAAAGCGGTCATTGTAGGTCATAGCGATGTGACTTGGTATCAATCCCTACCCACGGTCCTCATTGGACTGCGTTCCACAATTCATGAATATTTTAAAGCCACGCCAGCTGAATTGGTATTTGGTCAAAATTTACGCTTACCAAGCGATTTCCTACATGACTCGAAACTTGCATCTCCATCCAGTTTTGTGCAACATCTTCGTCCTGTTCTACCAGTTCATCATATAAAGAAACTTCATTTTCCTTGATCTTGCAACATGTTCTCATGTATTTGCCCGTACTGATTCTGTCCGAACTTCATTACAGCAACCTTACAAAGAACCATACCCTGTGATCAGGTGATATGCAAAGTATTCTGACATCAGCATCAAAGGCGTTTCCCAAACGATCTCCACTGATACATTGAACCCCTGTTTCTTCGCTGATCCTGATTCTTCTAACCCAACTTTAGTAGACAAAGACCACAAGCACTTCACCGTCAACGGTGTTAGCTACTCCACATCACTCACAGCAGGATACTTCTAAGAAGTCTTCAAAAAATCGAGTGATATTTCACGAACCTCCATCTCAATATGTAATTCGTTCTGGTCGTGCAGTTCATCCAATTAAACGATTCCTGTAACATTCACCCTGTTCACTGGTAGGGAGTACTGTAGTGAAATGAAACGAACTAATATAACTCTTAATTTCTTTGTTGTCATTTGACAACATAAAATTGTCATTCCACATTGTTTACCTTTTCTGCAGAACATCATGTTATAATGTGTTCTTATGTTTTATCTATTAACAAGCAACATGCCGCGGTAGCCTAGGGGTCAAAATATCGGATCGTTGCTGGTGCATCATGAGTTTCAGCCTTTTACCACTAAAGACCCGTCGTGTAGGGGAGCGATGCACGTTAAATCTGTCGAGAGCTCAAACGCCCTCCCGTTGGTGTGGTAGTTAGGAGAGAGGGTTTCCATTTCAGGTGTCGTCCTCGTCACTTGACTAGGGTTCAGAATTACGAGGTCCGTCACCAAAAGCCCTTGTGTAACTGAACAATGTGACGTTAATATTCACTCATTCACACACTTAACAACCAACATTAAAATCCATTTGTTCTCTTATGATTTGTGAAACAACGTTTTAACCAAAAGCAACAATATCCTGGACAGGCATTATAGAAATTTAATATCTTTCTCCAACCCATATCATCATGCCATCACCAAAGCTTATAAATATAAACAGAAATTCGAACCCAGACCCTACGGTACAGCAATCAGCATCGCTAACCACTATACCGGATGGGCGCCACAATTTGAATGCTTATAGCTTAATAAACTTAATACTTTAAATGAATACATTTTGATTCTCAAACATTCTTTTAGTAACCCAAATAACGATCGTTTGTTTTATTGTAAGGTATCTCTCTCCCACTACCCTAAAATTGAGAATTTTGCCAAAAATTTACAAATTTTTTTAATGATTTTATTTTATGGGCCATATTATTAGCTTTTTAAAAATACCAAGTTTATCATTTTCCGTTCACTAAAACCCAAACTACAAGTGTTTTAGTCAAAGCAGATGCCATTACTTAAACCAAGATGCCATACTTTAAAACGCGTTTTACTCGAAATGTGATTTTTTGAAAATAATTAAGCGGAGTCGGCGATTGCTAAAAAAGTTTTGAACATAATAAACTGTGTGATACTTTTTCTGTAAGTTGTGTATAATAGTAGAATTGTTTTAACCTTCAGATTTATCAATCACTGTTTTATTACAAAATTTACAGTCCCTTATGTGAATATAATCACTGTTTTTTTATGCAATTTCATATAATAACTGATATAAAGGGCTCTAGTTTTTGTAAAAAAGAAAATATCTCTCATCCTGAAGGTCATTTCAAAAATGAATAATATAGCAACACATTAGATTGAAAAAATTTAAAATTTGTTCAAAAATCTTTGGTACAGAATGCACCGCGTTTATGCTATTTTTTGTCCATTTTTACCTATTTTTTCCCATTTTAGTAATAATAATTTCCTTTTCTCTTCTTAATTTTAGCACATTTTTTTTAAAATGCACTAAACAATTCTAAAAATAACAAAAAAAAATCCCCATATCTCCTTTTAAAAATAAAAGTTGTCGCATCCAGTCGGATATCTTAAAACACTGATTAATTATGGACGATACGGTCAAAAAACTCCTTTTCATGGCCATCCTTTACCAATTCTTACCCGTCTTCATGTAGTTGATTCTTATATAGATGATTAATTTAATTCTTTTCATTTTGATGTGGGAAAAATTATTGTAGATATAACGAAGAAAAAAAACAACTATGGAAAAATACGGCTTATTTAGAAAAGGTGGGATCAAGAATGCAACAATTATTGGTAGATTTCACTTGACATATTCATTCGGAAGGAGGACAGGTTATTCTATTCATCAGATAACACCTCAAGGATATCCACCTATTCGTCCCTCAAACATTACTCTTTGAGATCAAAGGTTATGACTCACGTTAAAAAGGAACGCCCTCCCATCAGAAATAAATAAATAAAAATAAGCAAATATTAAAAATGTTATTAAGCATCGTTTTTACTTTCCGTGAGGTTCTAATGTTCAATCGTTGAATAAAACTGTTGTTTTATCTATTTCTTTAGGAAAATCGCAGTAATTTTTTACGCAAGAATGAAATCTAAAACAAGTTTCATTGAACTGTTCTATTCATATTAAAATACAAAAGTTTGATTAAATACATCCTATTTTCCAAATAGTGTCTGGATTAAAAAATAATTTAAGGTAATTTCGATCAAATTACACATTTCCACTGAATCGCCATTATTCAAGTCCTACTATTAGCTCACACTTGTATTTATTAATAAATATATATTTATCTTGTTCAAATATTCAATCGTTAATAAAATTCTTTCTATTCATCCAATCAAGTTCAAATAATTTTTTTATACTTGCTTTGGATGGCACTTGATGTTAATATTGTTTTTCAAATATTAATTCATTAATTAACATTTAATTAATTAAATTAAATTGATAATAGGCTTTTGACGCCAACTTAGATTTATCTCCATAGTTGTAACAATTTAACTGTTAAAAAAATGACAAAAGTTGATGTCAAAAACCGGTTATTCAGCCAAACTAGCCAAATCGGGTGTGCATTGTTACAACAATGCAGACAAATCATGCTTTTTTTTTTCAATTCCTACTATTAGTTCACTCCTTCCCTATATTTCTATAGATATTCATTTATTTATATATATATGTATATCTTGTTCAAATTTTCAATCTTTAATAAAATACTTTCTATTCAACCATTCAAAGTAGGAATTGATTTTAAAAAAATATTTTATATTACTTGTAAAGAAAGAAACGGCGTTGATTGCGATTATTACAATTTTAATATAAAATAAATAGGTAGACAGTAATATTAACGTATTACACATTCTGACGTAAATTATTTACACTATTTTAAGCGTTCATTACACAAAATTTGTAACAATGTGTTACTTACTTTGACTGAGCAAAGATCAGCATAGGGAGATCGAAAATCGACCCACAAGAGAGTTACGGGGCGTTATAAATATAAAAAAAAAATCTTTTTATCAGCTATTAGATTAAAATTTAACAAATATCGTTTTTTTGTTCAACTAAGATATGCAAAAAGATTTTTTTTTTGTTGTTGTTAATTCGGTTCACGTAAAACTAACTTATTAAAAACTTCTTTATCCTTCAGTCTGTATTGTTTAATTTTTCAATTCACCCGTGCAAAGAACGGGTATCCAGCTACTATATACATTATATTATTGAATAGAGCAATATTTTGGCTTTGCAAAACATATACACCCAGCTTCTTTTTTGACACGTTGTTTTTTTTTTAATATGATTTTAAAATAATTCATTACAAAAAATTAAGCCCGTTTTCGTGCAGGCCGTGAGAGTGTGGGTGATGACCAGAGACCAGGCCAGGCAAACACTGTCATCACGAGCGATCTCATCGACAAGGTGGACGACCTAGTGAGAAGTGATCGGCGTGTCACATTGCGAATGTTGGCGCTGAAGGTGGATGTCAGCTATGGAACCATGTGGACAATTGTTTACGGCAGGTTGCGATTTCGGAAGGTGTGTGCCGCTTCGGTTCCGAAGCAGCTCACCGACAAGCAAAAGAAACTGAGTATGGGCCTAGCACTGCAACATCTGTTTCGGTATCAGGAAGAACCCGCTTTCATGAAGCGGATCGTCACAGGTGATGAGACCTGGTGCCATCACTACGAGCCAGAGACAAAGCGGGACAGCATGCAGTGGAAGCATGCGTCGTCACCTCCCCCTAAAAAGTTCAGAGCCGTGAAGTCAGCAGGCAAGGTGTTGCTCACTGTCTTTTTCGACGTTCAATGTCCACTACTTGTGGAATTCCTCGAGCACAGAAAAAGCATTAACTCCGATGTGTACTGTGAGACAATCCGACGACTACGCAGGCCCATCAAGAACAAAAATCCGGGGCTGCCCACGGAGGGTGTGGTTCTGCTCCATGATAACGCGCGTCCACACGTCTCCAGAGTCACACAAATGGAACTGGACAAGTTCCAATGGGAGACGTTGGACCATCCGCTCTACAGTCCGGACATCTCGCCCTGCGATTTCCATGTGTTTGGTCCACTGAAGAAACACCTGAAAGGAAAGCGCTTCAACTCAGACGACGTACTCAAGGACACTGTGAAGGACTGGGTCTCGTCACAGCCACAGGAATTCTGGGAACAAGGAATCCTGTGGCTTGTTCATCAGCGGGATCGTTGTGCTCAGGCCTATGGTGTATATTTTGAATAAAGTCTACATTTGTACCCACCGTGTCGTTTCGTACCTTTTCATTTGATCACCCCTTGTATATCTCACCTACGTATCACCGCAACAGCTCCTCTGCTCCTTCTATCTTACATTTATAAAACTTTGACTTTAAATAGTCAAACTAATCTGCATATCTTCTTCTTGAGGGATGGCTGTGAATTAACGCGAGTGAGTGAGTGAGAATATTAACGTTGCACTGATTAGCAACACGAGGGCTTCTGGCGACGGTCCGCGTAATTTTGAACCATGGCCAAGTGACGCAGACGACACCTAGTGAATTAACGCGAAAGCTAGCCCCAAAGTTTCTTCAAGAGGATTATTCAGAAGGTCGCGTATAGGTCCGTCACAAACATACCCCCTTTTTTTTATGTAATAAGATGTAAAGGATGCAGTATGAGACGAAAAAGAACTCTTTCGAGTCAGGAATCAAAAAGACTTTCAAACATATATTAGGGAGTATTTCAAAATTTCAAATTAACTGGTGTGTAATAAAGTATGTAATCTCTAACAATGGATATTTTTTGTGTAATTTCTTATAGAATTCCCCAAAGTTGAATGCAAAAAAATTTTCATTTTGCTTGAACCCCGATATAACGAATAACCCTGAAAAAACAAACAAAATGTTCGGTCCCAGATGAATTCGTAAAATCAAGTCCGACTGTAAATTGTTTCAGTAAAACCTTTAATTGATATTCTTTTCTCTGAATACTTTAAAGAATTTTTTTTAATAACTGCTAAAATTTCGCTTATATATATATATATATATATATATATATATATATATATATACTAGCTGTTACCCGCCCGCTTCGCTGGGTATTTCATGGTGTTTTATAAATTTTTACTGCTTATATATATGTATAAAGTACTGATATCTAAGTCCTAGCATTAAGAATTCGATTGAATTGAAAAATATACTTATACCTGCAACTGTCACCTGTTGATAAAAAAAAGGGCAGAACTCATCTAATTTGTAATTTTCTAAAAATCTCAAAAATTGAAGTATAGAATGATGTTTGCTCTTTCGTAACTCAAAAACCAAGTGGATTCCCGCAAAACCAATTTTCGGTGGATCTCTACTCCGTAAATTGAACATGCAAGCCAAATTTCAAGTCTAAATCTAACAGAAAAAAGCAAAAGTTTTACTATAAATATCCCCGTAATCCCGTTGAGAGCTGTTTTCCAAAATTACCGCTCTTAGCGGATTTCAATTCAACAAAA
Source organism: Trichonephila clavata (assembly GCA_019973975.1). Lineage (NCBI taxonomy): Eukaryota > Metazoa > Arthropoda > Arachnida > Araneae > Nephilidae > Trichonephila > Trichonephila clavata. The sequence goes on from BMAO01010109.1 coordinate 68,593, forward strand.
GAAAAATGCAAACCAAATTTCATTATTATAGTCCTTGTAGCTCGAAAAAAGTAATTTTTTTTGTCAATACGTCCCAGTAACCCCCTGCAACCCCCCAGAACTTGATTTGCTTAAAATTTATTCTTAGTGGATCCCTATTCAACTAAAGAAACATGCTTAACAAATTTCCAGTATATGGGTCTAACAATTAAAAACAGGAATTTTTTTCTGTAACTCCTCTTGAACCCTCACAAACATCTTTGGGGGTCAATTTTCATTTTACTCTTTGTTAGAGGAACTCTATTTCATGAAAGGAACATGCCTACCAATTTTCAAGCAGGGCGATCAAGTAGTTTAAAAATGGAAATATTTATCGATTACGCCTCTTAATCTCCCGAAATTAAACTTAGTAGTTGATATTCGTGAAACCCATTTTGTAGCGGTTCTCTACTTTACGAAAGGAATCTGCTTATCAAATTTCAAGACTGTACGTCTAACAGTTTAAAAATGGGGATAATTGTCTATAACGCCACTTGAGCCCCCGCAACGCCACTTCTGGGTCTGTTTTCACAAAACCCATTTTGTAGGGGAATTGCACTCTATGAAAGGAATCTGCTTAGCAAAATTTGAAGACTGTGCGTCCAATTAATTAAAAATGCAAAAAAATTATCAATAACGCCCCTTGAACCCCCGCAACACCACCTAGGGGTCGATTTTCACAAAACACATTTTGCAGTGTATTTCTATCCTATGAGAGGAATCTGCTAACCAAATTTCAAGACTGTGTTCAATAGTTTAAAAAAAGAAATAATTATTTATATCTGCCCTTAACCCCCCGCAACACCCCTTGGGGGTCAATTTTCTCCAAACCCATTTTGTAGAGGATATTTACTCCATGAAAGAAACATTCCTACCAATTTTCAAGCAGGTAGGTCAAATAGTTTAAAAACGAAAATATTTATCTCTTACGCCACTTATTCCCCTGCAACGCCACTTGGAGGTCTGTTTTCACAAAACCTTTTTATAGCTGATCTCTACTCTATGAAAGAAATCTCTTTATCAAATATAAAGACTGTGCGTCTAATAGTTTAAAAATGGAAATAATTATCTATAACGCCCATTAAGTCTCCTCAACGCCACTTGGGGGCAATTTTCACGAAACCCATTTTTAGCATATCTCTACCCTATGAGAGGAATCTGCTTACTAAGTTTCAAGACTGTACGTCTAATAACTTAAAAATAGGAATTTATAACGCCCCTTAAATCCCCCGCCCCCGCAACACCCCTTGGGGGTCAATTTTCCCAAAACCCATTTTGTAGCGGATATTTACTCCAGGAAAGAAACTTACCTACCAATTTTCAAGCAGGTAGGTGAAGTAGTTTAAAAACGGATATATTTATCTATTACGCCCCTTAATCCCCGCAACGCCACTTAGAAGTCTGTTTTCACAAAACCCGTTTTGTAACTGATCATTATTCTACGAAAGGAATCTATATATCAAATTTAAAGACAGTGCGTCAAATAGTTTAAAAATGGAAATAATTATCTATACCCCCCTAAGCCCCTGCAACGCCACTTGGGGTCGATTTTCAGCAAACTCATTTTGTAGCGAATCTCTACTCTCTGAAAGGAATCCGCTTACCCAATTTCAAGATGTACATAGTATTTAAACATGGAAACAATTATTATTAAAGCCCTTAACCCCCCGTAACGCCCCTTGCGTTTCGAATTTCGAAAAATCCTTACTTAGCTGATGTCTACTCTATCAAAGGAACATGTCTACCAAATTTCAAGTCTGTAGGTTGAATAGTTCTAGAGATTTCGTGATTAGTCAGTCAGTCAGTCAGTCAGTGAGTGAGTCGCTTTTCTCCTTTATATATATATATTATATATATATATATATAAATGAGATTTTTGAAAAATTTCTAAAAATATTTTAAATATTGATGTGGCTGTGGTACCCTAGTGGTCAAGGTAACGGACTCGTGGCTGGCGTGTCATGAGCTCGAGCCCAGTGCCACTGAAGACCCGCCGTGTAGGGGAGCGATTCACGTTAAATCTGTCGAAAGCTCAAACGTCCTCCCGTTGGTGTGGTGTGGTAGTTAAGAGAGGAGGGGGCCGGCTCAGGTGTTTTTGTCACTTGGTCATGGTTCAAAATTACGAGGTATGTTGCCAAAAGCCTCTTGTGGCTGAGCAGTGCGCTCGCGACGCTAATATTCACTCACTTTAAATATTGATGGTAATAATAATATGCATTACAATAAAAATGTATTATTAAAAATATGTATGTATTACTATTACCCCCCCCCCCATAAAACTATTCATAATATTTTAGTTCGCTATTTTTTTTTTAAAGTATTTTGAACATGTTTAAGCGGATATTTTAACAATCAATTTTCGACATTCTAATAAAGGTTTTACGCTATTTAAAAAAAGGCTGTTAGGGAATTTGATTAACACATATGCCATTGTAAAGACCGATTTCATGAATTCAAATTCTTCCATTAGTTCTGCGAAACTAATGCAAGTCAATTCCACCTAGCTAATGATTTCAAAAATTGGAGTAGTATTTCGAAGTTGTGCTAATACTGAAACGAGAACAATGATGAGCATGAACATCAAAATCAAATGTCTTCTGTGATTCTTGCTGAATAAATGACTTTTCTATTTCCCGTTACTGAACTCATGTCAAATATTCAAGAAGAAAAGAGGGATGAAATAGAATTGCAGAAATTAAAATTATCCCAATTTGAAAAAGAGCTTGAGCTTATAAATGCAAAGAAGGGTTTAGCAGATATATCTCAAGTTTCTGAAACAAAAGAATCGAGTTCCCTAACCGATAACTTAGAATGTCTAATTCGAAGTGAAAGTTTTGACAATTCCTGTCCCCGTTAAATCAGAATCGTATATATATAACTTGTTTTTTCATTCTTTGGAAAGGGCCTTCGAAAATAAATCTGTACCTAATGAATTTAAAGCCGAGATTCTGTTAAATATTCTAGGAGAAAAAGTAAATAACTTGCTTACTTATGTTGATCAGGAGGACTTGAGCGATTATAAAAAAATAAAAGAATTGGTATTAAGGGAATTTCAGCCCACACCACAAGAGTGTCTTAATAATTTTAAAAGAGCTCAAAAACAACCATCGGAAAATTATGTTCAATTTGCTTCTCGTTTGTGTGCTTCCTTCGACTATTACTGTCAATTGCGCAAAGTAACAGATTTTAAATCTCTGTGTGATCTTATAGTTTCGGATAGACTTTTTGAGACTCTAGATCATGAATTAAAGATGCATATTGGAATTAAACAGGGTGAAGGCTTTTTCAAACCTAAGCAGCTTGGACGAGAGTGTGACATTTATTTATCATCTAGAGGTGGGAATTCGAATGAATTAGTGAATAGAAATGCCGTGGGCGAATCAAAACGAGTGGTAGGAAATAAATGGCAAAGAACTCCAAATTGGAAAACAAATACAAATGTATCCAGGGTCTTCTTGTCGGAAACTAAAAATACAACTTGTGTTCTTTGTAAGCAATTATCACACTCCCTTTCTGAATGTCCACAATTTAGGCGACTTTCAGTCTGGGAAAGAGTGGAGGTGATTAAGCGAAATAATCTTTGTTTTCGTTGTTTTATGCCTCATAAATTGAGTAAATGTCGGTCAGTTAAAAATTGTTTTTGCTTGAAGCCTCATCATAGTTTGATTCACTTCCCGCGTGAAAACTCTAGATATCCCCCGTCTCAGTTGAAATTCGATGCACCTGTTTTTGTTCCAAAACAGAGCGAGGAAACTCCGGAATCGGTTTCGCAATCTCAATTGGTAGCGACTAGCCTTGTGAAGGGAAAGGCAAAAAATGTTCTTTTAAGCACTATATTCGTGCATTTGTTAAAAACAAATTTTCGCAATGGGTTGAGGTGAGATGTCTTCTTGATAGTGGTTCTCAATCTTGTTTGTGTACTAGATCGTGCGCAGAGAGGTTGCATATTAATTTGGAGAAAATAAATACCGTGGTTTCATACATTAATGATGCTAGTATGGTGGTGAAGAATTTTGTAAGGACTTCGGTGGCAAACAGAGATAAAAGCTTTGAGAAGGAGTTATTGATGCTGGTGGTCAATAAAATTGCCGATCTTATTCCAAATAAAGTGGTCAGTGTGGATGTTAATATTTTGGAGCATGTGTCTTTAGCTGATCCTGGGTTCAGTGTTCCTGACAAAATCTATATGTTGATTGGAGCGGAGGTCTTTTATGAGCTGTTGAAACCGGGAAAGATATATGTAGAAAACTCGCAATTGCTGTTGCAAAATACTGTCTTTGGTTACGTTGTTAGTGGGATTGTAGATCAGGTGGTGGAGGATCGTGTTAATTGTGGGTTGGTCCTCGATGATGACTTAAACAAAACGTTGAAACAATTTTGGTAAATCGAAAGCGTTGAAGTAGAGCTTAAGGAAAACACGGAGGCTTCTTTATGTGAGGAACATTTTGCGAATACCCATAAGAGAAATAGAGATGGTAGATATGTAGTATCAATGGCGTTGAGTAAGGATCCGTCGTGTTTAGGAAATTCCAAAGATAAAGCTGTAAGACAACTTAATTCGTTGTGGAAGCGTTTGTCTAGGGATTCGGAATATTTGTCTTTGTATGCGGATTTTTTGAGTGAGTATGAGGAGTTGGGTCATATGGAAAGGGTTGTTGAGTCAAATGAACCACCCATACAATACTATATACCCCACCATGGTATTTTTCGCCCTGATAAACTGACAACAAAACTGAGAGTTGTATTCAATGCTTCATTCCCTACTACAACAGGCCTAAGTCTAAATGATATACTAATGAAAGGAGACGTGGTGGAAGATGTCTTTGAGACTATTACTCGATTTCGGAGACACAGGTTTGCCTTCACTACTGATATACAAAAGATGTATAGGCAGATTCTTGTAGAAGCGAGTCAGAGAGACCTTCAGCGTATCCTGTGGAAGGTTGGACCTGAGGAAGAGATCGTAACTTATCGTTTGAAAACTGTAACTTATGGAATGTCCAACGCTCCTTTTCTTGCTGTAAGGACCCTGCAGCAGTTGGCTCAAGATGAAAAAACGAGATTTCTTTTAGCCTCAGAAGCATTAATGAACGATACCTGTATGGACGATATCGTTAGTGGAGCGCCTGATATAGAGACTGCCCGTCGGCTACAGTCAGAACTACAAGATGCCCTGCAATCTTGCGGAATCGTACTTCACAAGTGGTCTTCTAACTCTCCTGAGTTGTTGAATAGTTCATCGTCGTCTGAAGTTGAACATTCCTTCTCAGCTGAGTTCGACTTATCTGTGAAAACGTTAGGCATCAGTTGGAAGCCGTTACAAGATTGTTTTGTGTTTAAAGTCTCAATTTTGAGTAAATCATCGTTTACTAAGCGTGAAGTACTGAGTGTCATAGCGAGGCTTTATGACCCTCTGGGTTTTTTGGGTCCATTGTTAACTAGAGCAAAGATCCTTTTACAGAGACTATGGCAGCAAAAACTGAATTGTGATGATGTGCTACCAGATCAAATTGCCAAAGAATGGAAGGAGTTTGTGACCACCTTTAAGTGTATTGAAACGGTGAAAATAAATAGATTTATTCTAACCGATACATGGTTAAGAGTCGTCCTTCAGGATTTTGCAGATTCGTCTGAAGTGACTTACGGAGCTGTCGTTTACTTGCAGTGTTTTTATCAGACCGATCGTGCAAAGGTGACTATTCTGGCAAGCAAGTCACGTGTTTCACCTATTCGCGTTTTTTCAATACCTCGACTGGAGCTCTGTGCCTGTGTTCTTCTCGCTCAGCTTGTGCAGAAAATACGTTCCTGCATAAAATTGGAGATTACTGATATTGTGCTTCATACGGATTCAACGATTGCCTTGGCGTGGTTAAAAACACCTGCGAATCAACTCAAGACCTTTATAGCTAATCGAGTATCAAAGATTCAAAGATTGACGGAAAAGTGTAATTGGATTCACGTACCATCGAATCTAAATCCTGCTGATCTTATTTCGCGTGGACTACGTCCTAACGATCTTCCAGAATCAGAATTGTGGTGGAGAGGCCCACCATTTCTTGAACAGGATAAGTTATTCAGTGTACAGCCAAGCTCTGATCTGCTGAACGAGTTTGAGTACTCCAGTGAATTCAAAGCAATGAAGTCTGAAGTTTCTGTATATAGTGTGAATGTGTTCGCAAATTGTAAACAGTCCTTTTTATCTGATATCTTGTGTATAAGTAATAATTATGTAAAAATTCTTCGCATTTTTAGCTATGTGTTAAGATTTCTAAATAATTTGAAACAATCTGTGATACTGTCTGGTTCTCTAAGTGCCTCGGAATTAGACCTGGCTGAAACTAAATTGATCCGAATGGCTCAAAGAGAGATTTTTTTCAGCTGAGATTCGAAATCTCCATGACCATAAGATTATCTTACCAAATAGTAAAATCAAAAATTTAAATCCTTTCCTAGACGGGGATGGTATATTGAGAGTAGGTGGATGCCTCGGAAATTCAGATTTGCCTTATGTTACCAAATATCCAGCAATCTTGCCCAGTAATCATAAATTGACGAATATAATTATTATGTATTTCCATAAGAAAAATCTTCATCTTGGTGCATCCTCCCTTCTACACTGTGTAAGACAGAAGTACTGGCCCCTACATGGTAGGTCCTTGTGTAGGAAAATAATGCACGAGTGTGTCGTTTGTTTTAGAACCAAACCAATAGCTACAACTCAATTAATGGGTATTTTACCCCGAGACAGAGTAGTTCCAGATTATCCCTTTAATTGCTCCGGTGTAGATTTTTGTGGCCCATTTATGATTAGATATCGCAATCAGAGAAAAGGCGTATTGCATAAAATGTATATTTGCATATTTGTATGTTTTGTCTCTAAATCAATTCATATTGAAATTGAAACAGATCTCACATCTGACGCCTTTATTGCGACGTTAAAGCGATTCTTTAGCCGTAGAGGTAAATGTGCAAAGTTGTATTCCGATAATGGCTCAACCTTTGTGGGAGAAAATCAAAAAATTAAGAGACTTCTAACACTGGTTAAAACGCCTGATGAGAATCTTGCTGGTTTCTTATCGAGTGAGGGAATTGACTGGAAATTCATTCCTCCAAGAGCACCCTCCTTTTGTGGTTTGTGGGAGGCTGCCGTAAAATCGGTTAAATACCACCTTAAGAGAGTAGTGGGAAAGTCTAACTTAACCTATGAGGAATTCTTGACCGTGTGCATCCAAATAGAGGGAATCTTGAATTCTAGACCTTTATGTCCCTTATCAACCAATATTGATGACTTAAATGCTTTAACACCTGCACATTTTTTAATAGGTAGACCTATTAATTCAATCACTGAGCCTAACTTAGTTGATCTAAATGAGAATATCCTAAAAAGATGGCAACGAGTTACGAGATTTGTGCAGCTTATTTGGAGTAAATGGTATCGAGGTTATTTGAACAAACTCCAACAACGCAATAAGTGGCAATTTCTAAAAGAAAACGTAAAGATAGGAGACATGGTAGTTCTTATTGAGGACAATATGCCCCCATTTAAATGGACATTGGGTAGGATTTTGGAACTTTATAAAAGTGATGTTAATTTAGTTCGAGTTGTGAAAGTGAAGACTGAAAAAGGAGAATATAAGCGAGCTATTTCTCGAGTGTGTTTACTACCTGTGCCAACTTAAGATTGTATATTCATGAGTTTCTGTGAATTTATATTAGTAAAGATTTTAGTGAATGTATAGTTTTATTCTGTGTGTAAATTGATATTAAGGCATTTTAATTTATAGTTCGTTTATATGTATTGTGAAATTTGTTGCATGTAACCTTGGCAACAGGGGGGAGAATGTTAACGCCCCGCCTTTCTTTTGATGATGTCATCGATAGGTGACGTGCCTGTTCCTTTATATAGAGCATGTTTTGTAAATAAAATTCAGTGTGTGTGTGTTTTACAGTCTACTTGCTTGTGTTGTGAATTTCTGTGTCTAGTGCGTGCGTAAATACTACTAATTTAATTCCTAAAATGTTAGTATTTTTATTTTTGCTGCCAAATTTCTATAAAAATTTTACTATTTTTATCAAATATTTTAGAAAATCGAGTTTCAAATTTTTTTTTTTTAAATTCTAAGCAATGAAATAAGAAAAAAAAATGGGCATTTATATAAAGGTACAATTTTGTAACTAAAACAGAATGATTTGTTGTTTTATATGTTATAAAAGGAAAACTACAGGTATACCTAATCAACACCATGTATACGAAAGCACATTTTCAAGTGTACTTTTTCAAATCCTTATATTTCTAAAAATATTGTTTACATTTAAAAAATTTATGTAATAGTACATTAAAAAAAAGTATGTAGATTGTGTGACACAATTTTTTTGCTTATGGAGTTTTTTTGTTTCTGAAAATAATGTTCCTTCGAAAATCGAAATTTTGCTTGTTTTGTGTCATCGAGAACATCCCGGTTCCCTTAAGAAAAACAGCATAAATAAAAATACGTTGGGCATAATGTAATTTTTTAAAATTTCTTGGTTCATCTGAAGTATCACAAACCACAGGATAAAAAATATTTTAAGAAATAAACATTTTATAAGGATTCAAATTTGATGTTAATTATTTTTTGTCAGAACTTCTTTATGCTCTGAGCTGTGAAAAGGGCTGTAAAATATGATTAAATAAATGTATCTTAAAACCTGCTGTTTGTTACACTCTAAAGGGCTTACTGCTTAAGTGTCACAAATTTCATCAAATTTTTTTTATTGTTTTGCAACTATCCTATTTTTCACGCACAATTTATCGTGACAATTGCATTCTCTGAAAAATAAATTTAAAAAAAAAATATTTTTATAAGTTAGATAAGTAAGTATTAGAAAAACCACTTAAGATTCTCCAGTTCATATGTCATTCCTTCTTCTTCTTCTTTTGTTATACTTCATTCCTTTCTAATGGTCCTATAACACCTAAAAAACATCTTTTCAACCTTATTGAATACCTTTCTAAATGAGAATAACAACGTTAGCTTTATCCAACACACCCTTCCTTATTGCAATCAAATACAGATCAGAGAGAGAGAGAGACAACCATCACGACAAAATACAAGGTAGAGTGAGTGAGTGATTTTGGGATTTATTGGCGCAAGAGCCGATTTCGGCTATACTGCGCCAAACATTTGTTTTAATATCTGTGGTCTAGACGGAAGAGAAAGAAAGAATGAATTGAATGACAAGAAAGAGGGTCGAAAATAGAAAAGGATCACTAGGATACCCGGGTTCGTGAAGCCCGTGTTTACCAAAGACAGTAAACCCCGTGGGAAAAGGAAAAGATCACTAGGGCACCTCGGGATTGTGACACCCGTACTCACCTAAAGAAGGTGAGCCCCCTCAGGGGAAATACAAGGTAGAACTTTTCGCAGATCATGCAAATCAATTACAGAAACAGTTTTTTGTTGAATATTAATAGCAAGCGATACGTAACTATATGAATAATTTTAATCGAATTTTAATGTAGCAAACCCTAGTATTACTCTGTTCTAGGAAATTATTAATCATTTTATTATTGTTTTTCTTTATTATTTATTAATGTTATAATTCTTGTAGAAATGTTCACACTTATAATAGGAAAACAAACTTATGTATTGGATAATATAATAAAAAATACTACAACATTAATCTAAATGAAATATATCACACGCATTTACGAGTAAAACATTAGCGGCACAGAGGAGAAGTAAAATAAATATTTTAGTTTTAGAGCAGTACGATGAAAAAATGAAAAACGTAAACAATTATATGCAAAACGAAAAAACAGGAAAGATTTGAGAAGAAAATTTTCAAATTAACTTTACTGTATTTATAAAAATGGGTGTTTATAAAAAGGACATTGCTTCGCTCCAACACCGTTCAACCGATTACTACAAAAATTAGCATGCATATGTATTTATTTGTGGAGAAGGTTTTTGTGCTATCCTTCTTCTTGCAGCTTCCCACCATGTGACGCTACAACATATCAACTTCTGCACCGTTCAATCAATAGCCAAGTTTCCAACAGGGTCACAGAAAATGATGCCAACTTGGCTCTATCGCCGACATTTCGCTATGTTTTCATTGAATTGCCATTATAATGTAAAAAACAGCGTTACTAGCGAGTATGCTATTTTAACATAAAATAAATACAACAGAAAGTAATATTAACGTATTACACACCCAGATATAAATTATTTACACTATTTTAAGCGTTCACTTCACAAACTTTGTAACAATGTGTTACTTTGGCTGAGCAGAGATCAGTTCAGGAAGGTGTTTTCAAAAATCGACCCACAAGAGAGTTACGGGGTGTTATAAATAGAAAAAGTCCTTTTTATCAGCTATTAGAACTACAGACAAAATTTAATAAATATGATTTTTTTTGTTCATCTAAAATACGCAAAAAGCTTTTTTTTATTTTTATTTTTTTTATTTATTTTTTTTTTTTGTTTAACTTGCAATTCACGTAAAATTAACTCATTAAAAATTTCTTTGTCCTTCAATCCTTTTTTTTTTAATTTTTCGATTCACCCATGCGAAGAACGTTATCCCAGATTCCTACGGGTTATAAAATTCGTGGAAGGTAAGGTTTTTCGATGTCAAAGTAATAAATTTAACGATATTTATACTTAGTGTAGCCCAGTAGAATAAAAGAATAGGTATTTTAACTAATTTTATAAAGTTTCAGAGGTTATATAACAAATTAATGACACAGAAGAGAAAAGCCTGAAAAAAGGTTTTGTACATTAAAATCGAGGTGTTACAAATCAGACGATAAGTAGAAATAACGCAGAGGAAAATACATATTGCTCCAATTTCATCATTTAAATTTGGTAAAATCTTATAATAACATTTAACTCTTCTTAAAGAATCTTAGACAATATTTAAAAAAAAAGAATCATATTATAAGTAGCGTATTTATAACATATTTATTTCACAATGTCGAAATCGCACAAATTTTCAATTGTTTCCTTAAAAGAAATACATATTCTACGATTACAAATGTCTAAGATAACTTTAAGAATTAAAAAAGGTATCATATTTGTTAAAACGAGCAATTTTCTTAATTTGTAGAATACTATTTTTTTAATGAAACTATTGAAATTTTGTGTAATTTCAACAAAATAATTAAATATATCAAATATGACACTTATGAAACGAGCAGTTTTCTCAATTATTTTTATAATTTTATAATTGAGTAATGATATAACGGACCTAAACTGAAAAACAATTCGTAATCCCGACAACAATGACTAAATTAATAGGTTTAAATGAGGAACACATTTTTCTTATTGTTCAATTAAAATGCCATCTGAATGGTACATGTGTACGAAGAATTTGACCTAAAATTTGCAAAAACCACGAACACGAACGAGTATTTCAAGAGATATAGAAATTATCATAATACTAATCTCCTTTACGGTTGTTTGAAAAAGTGGGAGAAAAAAATCCTTAGAAAAATGCAACCTTGAAAAACAAAACATTAGAGGTACACATCAGGTTTGTAAGCCTTACCATGGCCACTTATACGCATTTGGTTCGGTACTTTCCAGAAATTTTCTTTCATTTGCTCAAAACATTTTTTTCTTTCCTTTCATTTTTGCGAGAGGAATAAATTATAGTACAAGAGGTCATGAATCCCTTAATAACAGTTTTTCTTTCTTTTTCATAATGCGTCATAAATGCATATTTATAAATGGATAACTATAATATATGTAAAATAAAGAATACTTTTTGTACATCTTGGATGTGAAGGACAGATGGTTCAAGGTCCTACATATTTTAATAATGACATTCGTTGAAAGAACCTATAAAGCATTTAAACCTGTAGAATATGTTTTTCAAAGAAAAATAATTTTGGCGGAAGCAGTCCTTCTACTTATTTGATGAGACACACTAATTATGAATCAAAACAACAAAATGAATATAATTAGAGAAATGAAAGGGGAAGTATATATATATATATATATATAAATGTCAGCACGAAGTAATACCGGTTCACACAGTAAATAATGCTAATGCATGGAATAATACCAAAACAAAACAGTGCTAACGCACCGAATAACATCATTAAAGCAATGGCAACTCGAAAGTTAGTTAGCAATATAAAACGTAAAAGCAAAATTAAATAGAAAATTTTGTTTCCTAATTTAAGCAATTTCTCGTTTGAATACTTATTTTCTGTGCCTAAATTTCAATTTTTTTCCCTCCATTTTATTCTCCTTCCAAATGAAAATACATTT
>BMAO01010110.1:0-137818 GCA_019973975.1 Trichonephila clavata
TTTTCTACCGTAGTTGGTCATATATCTCCTTTTGTGAACAAACTTTTACTTTTTTTGTCTGGATTTTGGAGAGAAAAAATTAACTTACTTCCCATTCATGCAGGAATTATCTGCCAAAGTTAGTAATGTTCCGAACTATGATATATTTAAAAATTTAATATCCATTTTACAGGATTCTTTCAGTGCCAGGTTTGAGGATTTTAAAGATGATAAAAAAATACTGAACTTTTCACTAATCCTTTTTCGATTTCTCTTCAAAACATTAATTGTTACCCACCTCTGGTACAAATCAAAATTATTGACCTAGAGCACCATATTAATCTGAAAAGCAAATATAAGGAAATTATTTTAACCGCAAATGATCCGAATTACATCGAATTTTGAAAATGTGTGCCACCAAGCAATTTTCCAAATTTACATGATTTAGCGGTCAGATATTGTTGTAGGTTTGGATCAACATATGTTTGTGAAGAAATGTTTTCTCTTATGAACGTAATTAAATCAAAATATCGCTCAAAATTGACTGATATGCACCTAAAACGCTTCATTTTTTTAGCATCTTCACGAACTAATCCAAATGTAGATGATTTTGCAAAAACAGTAAAATTCAAAAGCCCCATTATAAGAAAGACTACTGCTTAGTAATCTTTTAAAATTAAATGTTTCAAGTTGCTTATTTTTATTATAAGCTAACTGACTGATCCTGTAAAAATTTACCAACAATAAAATATAAGTTTCTACTTTTTTTTAAAACTTTTATACCATTTTTTTTTACATTTTCACTACATAGAACTTGCATTTAAAAATATGTTTTTGGTGTAAATAACCCATAATAGCCTATAAGTAACATTTTTTCACTTTTGTATATTTTTTAGTTTGGTGGAAATGTTGGAAGTGGCACGCGTAACTTTTTTATCAGATTGTGGCACGCTTCCCAAAAAGGTTGGCCACCCCTGTGTTAGAGAAATATATCCCTTATCTTCAAAATATTTCAAATAAATAATATATTCTTTAAGTTTTTCAAAAATAGTCAAAATTTTAATTAAACATTTAATAACTTTGTCATTTATGAAGATAATCTCACTAAACCTTTTTTTTTTTCGTGTGTAGAACAATGTTACCCAAAATCTGCACGAAGATTGAAAAAATTGCTTAAAAATTACGGATTTGAAAAAATTGTGTTTTTAGTCTAATACCATTTTGCGAGAATTAATTCAGCTAAACCAGGGATGGCGAACCAGCGTTCAATGAGTTGAACAGGCTGAGAAACCTGTCCAGCGATAACTAAAAAGTAAAAAATAAATTAAATGTAAAAAAACTTTTTTAAGAACAAGCTTTTATTTAAACGCGCTAAAAAGAATAAAATAAACTTTTCCTTTAAAACTTTTTTTACTATCAACTTATAACGTCATTACACAATTTATATGATATAAAAGCTTGTCGCAATATTTAAGTACTCATATTTACTTAGTTTGAATTTTTAAAAACCAAAATCAATCAGGTCAAGTTATTTATTTTACTTGTTTATCTACACAGTTAAATCTCGCGACAAGCTTTTATATCATATAAATTGTGTAATGACGTTATAAGTTGATAGTAAAAAAAGTTTTAAAGGAAAAGTTTATTTTATTCTTTTTAGCGCGTTTAAATAAAAGCTTGTTCTTAAAAAAGTTTTTTTACATTTAATTTATTTGTATTATCAAGTTCAGAGAGTAAGAAATGAAATCTTACCTCTGTTTTATCAAGACGATCTTCTAGCTGCTCCAGCTCAGTGTCAGATTCTGATAAGTCGACCTCCACTGGAAGGCTGTAATAATCCTTTCTTATGCAATCGATTTTATCTCTTAGAGCTGAGATATTCTTTAATTGTAATTTTAGTTCTTAATATGAAGGAGACTGCTCACTTCCCGTTCCGAATAGTTCCACTTTTTTCACCTTAGTTTTCAAGGCGCCTCGTAGTCTATTCAAAGTAGTTAATTCCATCCTGTTGGGCTTCTCTGGTTCGAAATTAAAATAACTCTCCGGTCGACTCGACCAAATCATGGAGAGACACAAATAAATTTAACTAAATAAACAACAATGGAATGTATTTCCTAAAAAAACTTTAATGATTTAAGACCGTACGTCTGCTAGGCACGCATCCTGACCTTCAACCAGACGTTTCCCGCCAAAAGTCTTTCTTACAACCCAAATGACGCGCGCCTTGGCACTCGCCAAGTTGACAAAAAAAAAAAAAAAAAAAAAAAAAAAAAATACAAATAGTAAAGGCGGCCTTAACAATTGTTACATAAATGAAAATTTTCATTTTGTAAAACGAAATTATTCGATCTTCGCCTAATGTGCGATAGCCTAAATTAAACGTCGAGTAAATTTTCTAATATAAAAATGATTGAATTTTCATGAAAGTTTGAGAAACATTGTAATTCATACATTTGTGTATAATGTAGAGTCTCCAAAATTTCAAAATACTTCATAATTAATTGTTTTTTATTTTTACTTATAAAAGAATAGCTCATTTAAGGTATCCGACTACTTGCGACAACTTTTTTTTAAAAAAAAATGGAGATATGGGGATTTTTTGTTTTTGTTTTTAGATTTGTTTAGTACATTTAAGGAAAAATATGCTAAAATTAAGAAGATAAAAAGAAATAATTTTTATAAAATGGGGGAAAATTGGCAAAAATATACAAAAAATAACATAAACGGGGCCCATTCTGTACCAAAAGTTCATAAACAAATTTTCAATTCTGATGTGTTGCTATTGTTACTCATTTTAAAATTACCTTCAGGATAAGGGATATTTTAATTTTTACAAAAACTAGAGCCTTTTATCTTAGTTATATTAAATTGTTTAAAAACTTTAATTACATTCACATAAGGGACTGTACATTTTGTAATAAAACAATGATTGATAAATCTGAAAGTTAAAACAATTCTACTATTATACAGAACACACACACAAAATTTTAGTTAATTATTCTTAAAACTTTTTGAGCAATTTCTGTCCTCTAAATATAAAAACATTTCGAGTAAAACAAACGCATTTTAAAATATGACATCTTGCTTAAACAGAAATGGCATCTGCTTTTACTAAAACACTTGTAGTTTTTGTTCTAGTGAACGGAAAATAATAAACTTGGTAATTTTATTAAGCTAATAAGATGACCTATAAAATAAAATTATAAAAAAATTGTCAATTTTTGGCAAAAGTCACAATTTTAGGGTAGTCGGATATTAGTCAAGGACATTATAGTATAGGACAGCACTACCCAATCTTTGTATCGCAGCGGACCAGTCAATGCTTGATAATTTTACCACGGCCCACTGAAGTCGAGATGTTGATTTTTTATATTTCATATTGTTTTTATTTAATTGTGTGTGTGTGTATTTAAATGTGCCTTTAGAATAAAATACAGTTTCCTCAAAAAATTAATATAAAGTGATTTCCATGGAAAATTGCACAAACCCTAGAGGAATACACCATAGTAAATAAAATTGAAATAATTTAATTTTCCTTTGACGGCCCACTACCGTTTGATACCCGGACCGGTATCGGTCGGCGGCCCGGGGGTTGGAGACCACTGGTATAGGGGAAATAATGAGATTTTTTACCCGAAAAAAATGGTTTGATTAAGATAAAAATTAGTAGTATGATGAAATATGCTGCTGTCTATAGGATAGCGAAACACAAAATGTAATATTAACGTTAAAATACTTTTATTCCTGAAAGAAATATTCCAAATTCGGTTTTATTTCGTAGTATTACTCGAAGATAGCCTCATTTACACGAATGACTTGTTTTTTTTTATCTATACAAATTACATTTACGCCGCTCAAATATAGCAAAGTTTCAATCAAGTTAATTAAAGTTTAATTCGTGTCTATATATTTAGGGTATACTTATACATTCAGAAAATACAAAATTGCAATTTATTCTTGGTAATAAAAAAAGATTACAGTTTTTAAAAAGATCCAAGGGTGACAGTTTCTTAAATATATCGTGTGCAAAGAATATTTATCGTTTTAAGTTAATCAGAAATGCGCAATCTCATTTCATGTATTTTTTTACATAACTTTTGGAATTAAGTTTTTAAAGATTTTTGATAATTTAAATGAGTAACATTATTTCTTGCAATAAATTTTGATTAAATTTTTCATCAGGTAGGGGGATTTCTGATCCGCTTGTTTTTGTAAGCTAGTTATACTAATATAGAATCCATGAGTGTGAATAAAATGTACTTATTTTGCTTTTCGGTACATATTGCACACAAATTTAAATATTATTAATAAATAAACAATGCAGTGAGAATAAAAAGAATTCAGATGTCAATCAATGCATCTTTGTTCAAAATATCCAACTAGATAAAAAACAATTGTAGTTCTAAGATTATTTCAGGACAGGGCCGATCCTAGCAGGTGTGCAGCTCGTGCACCGCACGCGGGCGGCCAAAGCAAGGGGCGGCCGCAGGCCGTTTTTGATTCTATGAATGAAGCAAAATTTTTTACGAATTTTTCAAATATAAATATCCCCTTAGGGGGCTCACCTTCTTTAGGTGGGTACGGGTGTCACAATCCCGAGGTGCCCTAGGGATCTTTTCCTTTACCCACGAGGTTTACTGTCTTTGGTAAACACGGGCTTCACGAACCCGGGGTACCCTAGTGATCCTTCTCTATTTTGGACCCTCTTTCTTGTCATTCAATTCATTCTTTCTTTCTCTTCCCGTCTAGACCACAGATATTAAAACAAATGTTTGGCGCAGTATAGCCGAAATCGGCTCTTGCGCCAATAAACCCCAAAATCAATCAATCAAATATAAATATTCTGAATTTTGAATAGTTATTAAAAAATCAAGTCCCGATTTCCCGATAGCACAGCATAGTTTAAGAAACAGTAGAATGCTAGTGCACAGTGTGTTAGTCGATTGTCAATAAATGTCTATCCTTTACAAACATCCTTCATCTGATAGCAAAATTCATGGGGCATCTGACAATGCCGTATTAAAAAAGGTTTTTTTTTTTTTTGCTTAATAGCGGCACTAGCAGCGCAATGTGGATCGATGCTTAACAAAGGTGTCTCAAAAAGGATTTTGCGAAAAGTTTCTGTAGGAAAATATCTAATACGGTTAATCTAATACTGTTAAAATTTCAATATGCATTTGAGGAAATTAAAAGTTTTCAATTTAATAATAACCTTACAATTTAGAAAAACAAAGTGGAGGACAAAAGTGACTTTTGCTTATGGTTTTACAACTCTTATATTCAATGCCCACAGGGGCGGCTTTATGACCGGACAAACCGGACAAATGTCCGGGGTGGCGTTTAGACCGAATTTGAAATATATACGTGTATTTTCTTGTTACGAAAAATTTTCGATGAAATTATTTTCTAAACCATTATTATTTACACTTTGGAAACGTGGAAAATTATTATTTTGTTTTAGACTGAATTGAAAAGTCGACCATTGCTAGTAAAATTTGTAAGGATTATATCTCTTAAAAATAAAAACTGTATTAGGTGGCAATTTTTACTTTGCAAGTTTATGGGCACCCGACTTTGGGATACAGGGGGATATGCTTATCATGACAAGATTTTCACTGCACTGACATGAAGGGGATCCCGGGGCACGGGGCTTAAATAATCCACGGAATGGTTATTTTTTACTGGACTGAGAACATTTGAGCCCCCCCCCCCTGCAAAGTCAAGTTTTGGGCTCCCTAGTTGGATTTTACTTGGCGGCTGTCAGGCTTTGGGCCCCCCAGAGGACTGATCCTTCACGATGCGGGGGTGTACGTTACGCCACCGACTGCAGATTTTAACCTCGGCCATAAATTTTAGCAGACCCTACTGTGGCATTTTGCGATCGTTCACCCTGAACTTCCTGAACGGTGGAATTTTCGTTACCCAGCAGTAGGATAAGAGTGTATGTAATAAGAGAATAGACACACACGAGAAAAGTCCAGATTTTTTTTAGCTTGTTGAGGGAAAGAGTAATGGCCAAATCAGTTCCTGTCTATCGAACATCGATTCGTCAACTAAAAGTATTTTGTTTTTATAGGAATCGAATTTCGTAGCCTACAAAACTGATCAAAGTTCCGAAATCTTGATTAATGTGGATAACATAAGTACTAATACTTAAAACTATATTTTTAATTCAAAAATTCTTTCCCCGTATATTTGTTTTTATTATGAGCTATTTAATTGAATTAGTAATTTTGAGAAAGGAATGAACTACCAAATTATTTTAGGGAGATTATTTTTAAGCAATCTCGCAACTTTTTTTATTCATTATTTTTCTTAACTTAACTTTCTCTTGAGGGAGATTTTTACATTAATATTTATTTATATTTATGTAACATTTATATAGCTATTCCACACAAACAAGAAATTGGTTATACAAATAAAATCTCTGAAATAAATAATAAATATTTTAAAGGTACGTAATCGTTAATTCTCTCAGCAGCATATAAATTTTCAAGTATTTATATATATTAATATTTATCTCTTAGTATAGCGCTTCTGAAACTGTGGGGCGTGATAACCCGAGGGGGGCGCGAGCATATCGAAAAGTCAAAAGCAAAGGTTTTAAAAAATTACAAATTTACTGAAAGTAAGCAAGTAAAATATACATTCGGACATAAAAAAAAATAAAATGCACATTTACATTGATGTAATATACTTTTAAATGCATCAATACATCATTTTTATTTAAGGTATCCGACGACTTGCGACAACTTTTTTTTAAAAAAATGGAGATATGGGGATTTTTTTGTTATTTCTAAATTTGTTTAATACATTTTGTGAAAAATATTCTAAAATAAAGTTGAGAAACAGAAAATATTATTACTTAAATGGGTAAAAATTGACAAAAAAATAACATAAACGTGGCCCATTCTGTACCAAAAGTTTATAAGCAAATTTTCAATTCTGGTGTGTTGCTATCTTAATCATTTTTGAAGTGACCTTCAGAATAAGAGATATTTTAACTTTTACAAAAACTAGAGCACATTATCTTATTTGTTATATGAAATTGCTTAAAAAAAACAGTGATTATATTCACATAAGGGACTGTAAATTTTGTAATAAAAAGGTGATTAATTAATCTGAAGGTTAAAACACTTCTACTATTATATAAAACATACACAAAAAATTTCAGTTAATTATTTTCAAAACTTTTTGAGCAATTGCTGGGCCCGTTTTGAGCATTAAAAAAAAAACACATTTCGAGTAAAACGCGTTTTAAAGTATGACATTTCGCTCAAAGTAAGGGCATCTTCTCTTGCTAAAACACTTGTAGTTTTTGTTCTAGTGAACAGAAAACAATAAACTTGGTATTTTTATAAAGCTAATAAGATGGCCTATCAAATAAAATCATTAAAAAAATTTGTCAATTTTTTGCAAAATTTACAATTTTAGGGTAGTCGGATACCATTCACAATTCTAAATTAAGAACAAGTTTAAAAATTACTAGTGATTCACACAGACTTGTCATATACAGAATTTAATATTTATCTTGATAATTTGTACGGTTTTTGATTAAAATCGCGTATTGCAGCTTTAGCTTTAAAGTGTATTATTATTGCACTCATTCATTTTTATTATTTGAAGGGGGGTGCGATGAAAATTATTGTTAAAAATTGGGTCGCAAGCATTGAAAGTTGGAGAAGCACTGTCTTAATAGCTACATTAGAGAAATAATTGATTCAGCTTCGACTGATTAAAATTTAAACGCACGTGAGTCAATAAAGGACCATTAATAATAAATGTGATTTTTTTTCGAAATTTTTAATTGTAATGTTTTTTTTTTTTTTCCTATGCCGTTCGCAATTTTTGCCTTTTGTCTTAAAAGAGATCAATTTCACTAAAAAAAATTAAAACTTTTAATTTGGGTAAAGACTTTTCCTCTGTGTATATCATAAAGTTGAAAATAAAAAATCAAGATAGTAACAGCATCTGCAAAATAAAGGTAGTGTGACATATTTATTTATTATAAACTAAGTAAATTCTTTTGTATTAGAATTTTTTTCTTTAGAATAATTATTTATTCCTTCGAAATACTTCTTTCTACAGGTTTCGTTGATATCTACATTTGAAAATTATTTATCAAAATATTTGGGATATTTCATAGGAAATCAAAGGTAGATTTTAAAATTTATGTTTGCCTCACAAAATTATACTAATTTTGCAGGGAGTATGGATGAAAATATATTTAATACACTTTTTTTTATTTTAAACCGTTTTCAGTTTTATTAATAATTACATGGTATACATTTTTAATTTTTTTATACAAATGCAAACGTTTACAAATCAAAAATGTTTGAGTCGATGCTCAATCGGAAATAAAAGGGGAAAAAATGGTATTCCCCTTATTTTATATGATGATTATTAATATTATTTAAAAAAAACTTGTTTTTTAAATTTTGATGTATTTTCAGGAATAGAAAAACCAAATTACTACATTAAGGGTGACAAATGAGCACAAAACAGAATATTTCACTTAGAGCAGCGTTCGGCAAACTGCTGTTTTACTAGATTCTGCTTTTATATACAATTAAAAATTATGTCTGCTGAAAAGAGTTATTGTTTACCTTTCAAATTTATAAATATCTCTTGGGAAAAAAAGTCGTTTTTAAATGCGCAGTTGAATATTTGACTGGCTTACTAACATAATTCATAGTTAAATATGTATCTGATTTATCTTTTTTTGCGATTTCCAGTTATATATTTGTGTTTAGTATTGAGATTCTGATATTTTTTTTTTATTTAGTGTTTCTGATTTTCTACTATGTACTTTAAATGTCAATTTTCTTTTTTGTTGAACCTTGAAGGTTCGAGGCCGCAGTATATGTTAAATCATGAAAATTGATATATTTATACCATCTTCTGTAACTTTCTCCCCATTTCGGACTGGGGTCACAACGGACATTCCGGACATCCATAGCATGTCCGGTGTCAACTAACCGAAGGGGGACAGAAGTAATAAAATTTTTTGGAAGATAGCGAACCTCAGGAGATGTTTTATTTCACTCTTGAGTAGTTACCTGAAGTTGAAACAGACTGTCTTCTGATCTCTATCATCAACAAACTCTCTTTCAGAGAAATTGGCCTGTTGAAATTGGCACAACTCGATCTTTTAAAATTAGCTCGTTTGAAATAGCAATAGGTAATTGTGTTTTTAATTTCGAATTATTTATTATTTTTTTAAGAATTAAAATAATACACAAATACAGAAGTACCTCCTGTAAGGTGCACCTTCCTATAAGGCACAATTAATGCTGCTAGTGGTCTCTTTGAATATGGACCTTATGCATTTACCTCTTATTAAGGAATATTATATTTAAGTGATGCTAAAAAAAGTTTTTTATTCATTCTTCGTAAAATTTTAAAATTTTGAAGACAAATTTGTGTTTTTCTTAAATAAATTAAATATAGTGTTGACCTAATAAATCAATGAAATTTAACAGAGGAATGGAACAGAGAAATAAAAAATTACAACATTGTGTGTTCTATGCTTCGATTTAGAGATAAAACAGAATTTATAATAAAGTGATTGCACCTCTTGGGGGCGCGTTTTCTATGGGTTTACATAAAAAATAAAAATACTGGCTTAGGTTGACACAATGCACAGGGTTTCAAAAAGATTCGTACAACGGAATATTTCAAAAACATTCTGTAAGTGCAAGATTTTATTACTCATTTTAAGCATTTATGCTGTAATTAAACTTTTTCTATTAAGAATTTTCATTTTTCAT
This sequence comes from Trichonephila clavata, assembly GCA_019973975.1. Taxonomy (NCBI): domain Eukaryota; kingdom Metazoa; phylum Arthropoda; class Arachnida; order Araneae; family Nephilidae; genus Trichonephila; species Trichonephila clavata. The sequence goes on from BMAO01010110.1 coordinate 9,750, forward strand.
GAACTTCAAATTTAAAAAAACCTGTGACTAAGATATTTATTTGTATATAATTTATTTAAAGATTAATACGACTTGAATTTCTAATTAAACTAATTTGTTTAGCATTAAAGGACAAAATATCCAATGTCTAGTCTGGTGGGTTTAAATTTCTGGCTCTAGGACATATTGTGTCAAACACAAGGTTCCTTATTCGAAAGTACTAATATATTTTTACCCTATTAATATAAAGTATTACGCAATATTTTATTGTATTTGTCTTCATGAAAAAGTGAACCATAAAGTAATATATTTAGTTTTAAAAAAATCTCTTTTTTTATTTTTTTTATATACGTGTATACATTTATGTAATAAATAAATTCACATAAGTGAATAACGATTTTACCTGAAAAGATTACTCATTTAAAAGAAAACTAGCTTATTTTAATGTCAATGAAATTATTTTGTTTATACGTATCCACAGCTGTAGGTAAGAGTACATGGTTTGTACAATTTCATCTTTGGATTAAATCGAAATATTAATTGAAGTTAAATTGTTTTTCATATGCAGCTTCCACTATTAGAACGAGACGTGCATTACTGCTCCCAGCATTAAAAAAAATTCGAATTGTCTTGTTTATTGTAAATTTTTATTTTTTTTCCTGAATCCTCGATTGTGAATAATTTTTCTGAATCATTATGTTATGTCAATATAGCACGTGTTTATAGATGGGTTATTTTTCTTTCTCTCTTTTTATACATCAAGAGAAATTTAGCAATATTATTTTGTTATTATAAATATATTCTTATTAGTAATTGTGTTATTGCTGATCGAAGTATTGAAAAGGCATTTCTTAAAAATTCTTTTCGGATATTTAAAGTTTGTGAGTTAGGTCAGTAATAGGTGAGCTGTTTCTATGTTTTCTTTCTTTTTTAAGCTTAAGAGAGATAAATTTAGTAAAATTATTATAAATATATTTTCAAATAAGATTGCACACACATGTGTTAATATTTAAATGTTATCGAAAATATTCTGAAGTGACATTTTTTGAGGAAGCTAAAAGACAGAATTTTATTGGACTGAGAAATGTGGTTTTTTTTTTCTTCATTATATTATTAATATAATAATGATGAAAATACTCGAAAACTGTTTAAGATCATGGTGCGAATTAATAACTAGGCTAAAAAAACTGTACTATTGACGCAGAACAACAAAATGTATACAATCTAGAGAAAAAGAGGTGGTGCGCGTCAGTCAGAATTTGTCATTCAGAGGAACAGGTACAAAGTTAAGATTGAATAATAGCCAAAATTGATTCGGTTATTTCAGAACACCTTAATAATGTCAGTAAATGCAAAAGTAACAAAACACGTATTCCGCACTACTTAGGGCAGTATTTTCAAAATGAAATAATTAATATTTTAGCCTTATCTACTCGTAATGAGATAACGCGAATTATGTTAAAAGCCAAATATTACACTATAATTCTTGATTCTACACCAGATATTAGTCACACAGAACAAATAAGGTTTGTAATTTGATGTGAGCACTACTGAGATGGTAGGGTATATAGTTTAGAATTTTTTCTATGAGTTTTTAGGAATCTGACTCTAAAATGTTTTTCAGATTTAAACACATTCTCTATTGAATAATCCTTTGAAAAAATTAATTTCATACCAAAAATATTTTGACAAATTTGCTTCTCAGAATGCCACAAAAATTATTTGATTGTTTATTATTAAGTAGCCTTTGTAGAATTAGTGATTTATATACATTTCGTTTCACGAAATCTATTCTTTAGTACTTTTTATTAGATTATATCTTCTGATTAAATACTGTTTTGCTTTTATAAAATGTCTGTTTTTATTTCAAAAGTAATATTTTTGCTTGTTTATTATTTTGTTAAAAGTATTTTGTAGCTACCATAACCTATTAGTTGACCAAAAAAATAATAAAGTTTTGCACTTCTAATTTTATCTTTGCATTTCTATATATTAATGTTTTACTTTTTACTCTTATACAGTTAGATGAGTTTATAACCACAATGCATAAATATTAAATAAATAATTAAATAAATAAGTAATTAAATATATAAGTATTTTAATAAGTAAAAATATAAGTATTTTAATAAGTAATTAAAATAAAGTATTTTAATAAGTAATCAAATATTTAAATATTATAATAAGTAATTAAATATATAAGTATTGCAATAAATAATTAATTATTTAAGTACTATGACAAGTAAGTAAATATGTAAGTATTATAATAAGTAATTAAATATATAAATATTAAATATAAGTGTTAGTCAAAATCTGAAAAATTCTCTAGAGGGGCGGCTCATTTGATCTTCGCACGCGGGTGGCCGACATCCTAGGTTCGACCCTGTTTCAGGATTTGAAAAATTCTTCAATAAAAATTTTGTGCATCATGTATTAAAGTATTTATTAAGAGTATATACAAAATTAAATAAACCAAAGTCTTTTTTAAACAAGGTAATCCTTAATAATAATAAATAAAAATAATTGTTTTTTACAAAATACTGTTATAACGCTTAATGTTACTGAAGTTACACAGAAATCATTGCAAATAAATTAAGAAGGAAGTTAGATGTCTTTACGAAAATTATGGACAAGGTCACCTTTAATCATCAGTAAGAGGACTTTTGTTTGGATCTGAAGTTAAAATACTTCAACACATTAGATGCGATTTCTCGACAATTTTTGGATTTCCATGTGTTCTGAGAACTAACTTCTGCAATCGTTTCTAATCTTCAGCCATAGTTATTGTGAAGAATAATTATTACTTCCAATTTTTATCACCTATGATTTAACCAGTTACAATCAGTGCCATCTATTGGGAGAATGTAATTTTTTAAAATATTTGTTATTCCCTTTTAATATATTGAGACTTAAATTTACTGCTCTGTTGAATGTTGGACAATTTTAATTCACTTTGAACTGCAATGTTGAAACAAAAATGTACAGAATTTTGATTCGGCAATACTCTTTTGTATGATTGTAAATACCCCCTCCCCCCACACATATATACACCATCACCAATTTTTTCCCTTCGAAGAAAGTATTATACATAAATTGCAGATACTAGCCATTTTTTTTTTTTTTACTTCTATGCCGAAAGAGTCCTAAATTTCTACAATTTTCTATTATTTCTTTAATATTGTATAATTGTGAATATTTAAGTTGTTTTGATAATTCTTAAAAAAAGTTATCAATTTGGTTGAGATTTCGGTATCAATTTGAGAAAGCAGTTGTTATTTTGTTTTACAAACATATATTGGGTTTTATTTTTTCTTTCGACACAGCCTTAGGAGAAATCTCCTCGAACGTGTCACAGTTACAGTGTCATGGCGGTTTAGGTTTTAGTTTGTGAACGCCATTTGTATATGAATTTTGTCGGCTAATTCTGTTTAATTTTGTGCAATTCTACAGTTTTAGTAATGAGCCATGGTTTGCAAAGAGGAAGTATATTTATGGTTTCAGAATCTGAGAGGCTCCAAACGTATAGAAGCTATGTGTTATTTCTTAAACATGTGTTATCCATTAGAACTACGATTTTATGGAACATGCATGGAGGATTTGGGGAGGAAAGATTTCTACGTTTTTAAAGACGATGAAATTAAAGCTAATGAACTTTCAGAGGTTTTAAAAGTCAGAAATATTCATGAACACAGTACTCGAAGCAGACTCATCGTTATGTTAAGCCTACTTAATTCGTCAAATACGATTTGTGCAAAAGAATTGTTCAAGGTTTTAACGGAGGAAATAAAAATTGAAATCCTGGCTTCACTGGGAGTACTTTCCGATTTAAATTTGCTGGAACACTATTTACTTGTTTTGACACTTGCTCAGCATCATCCTGCGTTTACTTTTGAGCAACAAACCTTTCTTACAAGTTTGAGTCTTACATTGGAAAATTACGCAACTGAACTCTATTCGAAAATAAAATGTGAGGTAAGAATTTATATAAGCTTTACATGTTTTTAGAATTGTGTGAATTTTATTTAAGTTCTTGATACATATGCCTCATTGTAATGAAAGTAAAAATTAGATCCATAACGAAACTAACTTGATTATTTCTAGTTTTATATTTTTTAATGCATTTTTATTTCTGTGTAGTAAGAATGTTCGGTGATGTATTAACGTGTTATAAAAACTTAAAATACTAGCTATATCTTTTTTTTTACTCATTTGCAGTGAACTCAAATTACATTTGCTGATAATAATTGTTTCCTAATGTCGATTTTTTTTGTTTTGATTAAAAAAATTGAATTAACTTCAAGCATTGATGATTAAGGTTGTGAATTAATAACTTGTAAAATTTTTTTATAAATCCATTAAATGTGAGGAATTGTGATAATATTCAGAAAGATAAATTCTCCTACAATTTCTGAAATTCTTATTTGGTATGCAAGTACTAAAACATTTCAGAAAATTTATCTTTTATACCCTTGCGAATAAGATAGTTTCATTCTTCCAAAGCAATTTTGTTTGTTTATAAAGATATTAAAATGTTATAAAAAATGTAGCTTGCAAGATATATGGATTTATCATGTATAGTTATAGATGTTTATTTTTTGAAGCAGGGCAAACAATTTGTGTTTTGCATGAAGCTTACAGTAGTTTAACCTTCCTAAAAAGAATTTAGATAAAAAAAAATGGAGACATGTGTTTTTTAGTTGCATAAAAAACACCAGTAAAATAAATATGAATTAAAAGACTGTTTTTGTAATATGATTGGCCTGGCCTATCATAATTCAGTAGTGCCTTCACTTCCTCTACCCTCCCATCTTTTAACTCATTATATAACATTTAAAAAATGATGGGAGTTTTGTCAAAGAAAAAAAAATATCTAAGTTTCTTAATTCTGACTATTTGTTTGCAATTAGCTTTATAAAACAATCTTTAGTTGTTTTCCCAATTTTTTAGTTTTTGAATATTTTATTTAAATTGTGTTTTATGTCCATCAATGATTCTCAGTTTTTGCATACCTCATGACTAATCATAACTTTGTAATCATCTAGATTACAAAGTTGAATAATTTTTTTAATTTGCAGTTTTATAGTCAAATTAAATTTACTGTTGCAACTATTATGACCAAATTTTCAGAAAGAAAAACCACTGTTAATGTCATTACTTGGGTGAAGTCCTTTTTAAACCCACTGATTTTTTTGTTCTGAGGCAAAACCAAATTGTTTGAAAGCAGGAAATAAGATTTTATAAATTAAGCCTTGTTTATATTAAATAAAAATGTAGAAGTAAATAAATTTTCTCAAAATTAGGGAAATTGTTTTATAAATGTTTGAAAAATTATGGATTCCATTAATAGCTAAAAATGTTAATGTAATTTTGGTTATAACTATGTAAGAAATAAAAAAGAAAACTTTGGTGTTTTAGAAAAGGTGCCTTTTCAGTCAGAAAAGGTGAAATCAGAACATTGTAAAAATTTTTTGCTGTCTTATGGAATCACCATTTCATGTCATCAATCATTTACTTTTGTTCATCCTAATATGTTTTCATCACAATTTTCAGTTATTTAACTTAGATGCAAATAAATTTTCATTCATTTACAATAAAAGTACTTTTTTTCTTACTTCATTCATTCAATAGAACAAAAGTAGGTACTTTCATATTATGCTATCGACCAATTTCATCTAATCAGAAGTTTTTAAATGCAAACAATAGTAAAAACCACTCTCCCACTTGTTCAGACCCAATGAACATTTGGTGACATTTTTTTGTTTGAGGGAATTGGCTGACAGTATAGTATGTAAGTACTCAAAACTAGTAGCACAATAGATTCACTTCATTCATGGATATGTATGGTATTAACAAATCTGTAGCCCACAAACCAGCTCATTGAGCACAAAATTAAACCAATCTAATAGTTAATTTTTTTTTTTTAATTCTGGGAGTAGGGTTGCCAATTTGATACATTTATTTTGTCTACTTGGTGACATTTACATTATTGCCTGTCAGCCTAGAATCCTGTTAAAACCCCAGTTCATGGGCCCCTTGGTGATAATTATTCACTCCAGAGGCACAGAAAATGAAGCCCGCCTCGCCGAGGCGAACGACCGCCTCAACGCAACCGAAATCGCCTACCCATGCTGGCGCAGAAAAAAACCCGTTTGGCGACCAGGCGCATAATGCAGCTATCGAAACTTTAATTGAGTTATTATTTGAGATGAATTTGTTGATCAAATAAAGCGAACTTGCAAAATATCAAGAAAAGCCTTGAAATAGATCCAAACTTCTATTTTCATCAAAAGTGTAGATTAAACTAGAATATTAACAATATAAATTATTTATTGATTGAAGGTTGATGTTTTTTTTAAAAAAGATTACCATTATTTTAATATTTATCGCGAGTGATAAATTTGAAATGTTCTTGATAGTTCACTTTAACCAATTTCTCCTTCTATTGAATGTGAAACTGTATGTCCTAGTATACTCCATTAACTATTTGGTGCAAAAAAAATCACTAATTCATTCAAAGAAATTAGTTTATTTAAATAGCTTCTCGAAGAAATGAGAAAAATACAGAATTTCCAAATGGCAATAGAGGGGGGAGGGGAATGAAAGAAATATGTTTTATGTTCATTTTTAATTGGTAAACTGTGAATGTTTAAACTGTCTTTAAAATAGCTTTCTTTATTTTGAAAAATTTTCTTTACCTATTGAAGAATATACAATAATAAAGGTTTAGAGGTAAGTTTTGAATGTTTCATCCTATATTGAAGGACTTTGAGGATCATTGCCATTTATATTTCACTACCTGTTTATTCAAATATAACTTTATATGGGTGATTTGACTCTTCAAAAAGCATTTTATGGCAGATCATGTTTCTGTAACAGAATTGGTGTGAGCATCAGAAGTCAGACTGGGGTTGACTTTTAGATGAACTTACTTTTTACGCATGAGGCATTCAACCTTCCAACAGTTGAAAATTACAATAGATCCTGGCATCATTCACTGTTCTATCAAGTTCAACTTTCATCAGTCATTCAACCACACAATAAAATGTTGCTTCATCCCGCTTTCAGTCCCTTTGAACACCTAATTACTATTGACAGGCTTATCCATAACATATTTCATTTTACAAAGCATCCTTTCATATATCTGTACAATCAATCTGTAACACTTTCATTCATCACAACATCTATGTAATCCCTTGAACTATTTTATAAGTTATGACAAAATTTTCTATCCACAGAAATTGGTTGGAATTTGCTAATTGTGTGGAGAAAGTTAATATGTATCTAATAGATCTGTATTTCATCAGTTCTGTATCAATTTATAAGTTTGAATACATTGGAGTCTGAAGAATATAGTGAAAATATCCATTTAGATGAGGGAAAATATTATAGTGCTAGCTTTGAATAGGTTGGTACCGTATAGGGATTGCAATATCGGACCAAAAGTTCAATACTGGTAATCGGAATTTTTTAGATCTTAAATACCAGGATACCAGTAGAGGAAATTTTAGGAAAGGAAAGAAAAGAAGAAAAAATAAGGTGTTTCTTTGTTTTCTTTGTTAGTTTTATTAGCAAGTGTAAATATCACAAAAAATTAATAAGTAATTTTTAAATTATAACCGTATATAAAGAATCACAAAGAAGTAAAGGAACATCTTATTTATTCAAACCAGACAATAAAAGTGTAGCAAAATTTGTAAAGTACAAAGTGAACAAATTTTTGAAATGTGATCTTAAAAAACAATGCATTAATTTTGTTATTAAATCTGGAGCATAATTATGTGCAAAAATTACCAACTGTTGAAAACGCTTTTTCTGCATCTATGCTAGTTGGTGGTATTGTTATACTTTTTCCAAGTATTTTTACCTCTCCATCTCTCATCTTCAAATAAATCTATTTCTTCTTTTCGAGCTGTAGAAAACGCTCTTTCAGCATCTATGCTAGTTGGTGGTATTGTTATACTTTTTCCAAGTATTTTTGCCTCTCAATCTCTCATCTTCAAATAAATCGATTTCTTTCTGAATAGTTTTGGATATAGCTAATTTCCATATTGTTCTATAATTTGTTGAAATTTGTTTAGTTACTCTAATTCTAATTTTTGTTCAAGAGACAATTCCTTTTCACTATCGACATTAGTGTCATAATTATCTTCAATAACTGTACCGAATTTTTCTGAATGTGGATAAGGTTTGTGGGTAAACAATTTTTAGAAAATTTACTATGAACTTGATCAAATTTGAATTGGTTATTCTCTTTTCTTCTTTTTCATTTTCAATTACAATGTGAATAACAAATTCCCCATTTTAAAAAAAAATCAAAATTTACATGTTTTATACACAATTGCAACCTTGTTTTCACAGATACGAATATCAGACTACGAATCCTGCGCATCTACAGTATCGCTTTGAGCTGTAATAGAATAGTTTTGGCCTTTTTCCCTGTATAATTCACATATTTTATGACTTCTCTTGATTGTGCAATGCAACTTTGAATTTACAGTCTGATTAATTTTGCCTGTTAGGGAGGCATAAAAACAAAATCTTATATTGTTTTGCTATGTTAGCGGTCCCTGAACGTATAGTGGAGACAATTTTAAAAATTCCTAGTAAATACCAAACAACAGGTATTTAAGCCTGTGAATACTGGCATTACAAAATTGTACAAATTGCTCAAAATACTGGTATTGTAATCCCTGGTACTGTAAGAAAACTATTTGAAATTCCTGGCAGTGTGCTCTGATAGAAAAGACATTTCTTCAAATTGAAGTTAGTGCATTTTTTATCAGTATTTTTATTTATTATGTTACGAAGTCCATTTATAAAATTATTTTGTATGCCAAAATAAACAGTTTTTGTATAACATTTTAAAAAGTGACAAATACTTTTAGATATTGGCATGTTTTGGTTGAGTCCTATCACGACTTGCTTGTGTCACCAAATTTTTGGCAATAAAGTTTACAATATGGCAACCCTACTGAGACCGGATTTTTTTTTAGTTTTCCATAATCTGGACAGTGGTCATTTCCTTTAGATGATCATCGACGGTTGTGTAAGAGATTTTTCTAGAAAGCTGTAAGTGAAGGAATGAGTGGATTTTTCCTTTTTTTTTTTTAAAGTTTGGCGCCATTTGGCGAAAACACTTTGGTGCCAAAAACAGCAGTGGGCTGTGCTAGGACTCAACCTATTTTTTTTAAAGAGATTGTCTTCAATTGTATTTCACACAGCTGTTGTGAGAATTAACTCATTTTGATTTCTTTGTATCACTCCGTTCATTGTTAAAAATAGATAAATGAGAGTTGGATGGTGGAATATGGGGAATCATGTGTACTATAATTTAAAATGCTTTGAAAATATAATTAACCACATTTCTTTGGAAGAGTTCTTCATCAATTATTATGAAACTTGTTATGTAGTACTGAACCTTTAGAGATTGTTGTACCCTCAAGGTAGGAGTTCTGACGACCTTAAATCCTTAACTTTTACGATAACTTTGCCTTCAAGTGTTTTTATTCTAAGCTGTACTTATTGGAAGGCCTTTGCCTACTTTTAAGGATACTCATACTGGAAATTTGAGAATCGCCTGATATAGGTTATTAATTTTTAGATCTTAATGTGATTATTGTATAATTCTTTTTATAATAATTAGTAAGATTGAATACTTGATGAATATTTCACAGAAATTCAACAGAAGTATGTTGTAATCAAATAGTATATTGAGCAGTAAATCAGTGTGATGTAGTGTTTTCACTTGTATTTACAGAATAATGTAAATTCTTAATCTTATCCTTGCTACTTTAACTTTTAGAATCCCAACATTTTGAATGTTTTAATTAGTTTTTTTATTGTTAAATAACTTAAATGTATTTCCAACTTCAGTTCTTTCCCAAATTTTATGCTTTTCTTGAAAAAATTAAAATCTGCTTAAATTTTCCTAAGGAATCTTACCTGCCAAGTTCTTATGTGCCTGGAATACCTTCACATGGCATGCAAGAAAAAGTATTTTCTAATGTACCCCACTCATATCGTCATAATCCACCCAGGTGTTCAGATTCTCAGCAGAATCAAGGTATTTATTATTCTATTCAACATTAATTATTTGTTACTATAAGAATTTTGAGAAAACTTGTTTTAATTTTTCTTTTTGTAATTTTGAAATTTATTGACTTCTGATTCATCTGTGCTTAAATATATGCTCACACACAATATAAAAATGTTTCTTTTTCGAAATAAATAAAATTTATATTGTTGTATTTGGTTATAATCTTTATATTAATTTTATCTTTCAGAGATTAAATCTGTAATGCAAAAACACATACAAAAATTTAAGTTTTGATATACACACTGTTTAATTTAAAATTAAATGAAATATTGTAACTCATAGTATCAAATGTTGTGAACTTGTAAGTGATAATATATTTAAATCCCATGGACTTCAGTCTTGATCCCTTAGAAAGCCATTCATTTGAAGAATATAGTCTGAATGATGAAAAAAAGTGCAATATTAAGAAATTGTCTCATTAAATAGGTACTATTTGCGAGGGGCAGAAATAAGTTTTGATCATTTTTTTTAAAAGTTCTGTTATTAACACAAAGCTTTATTGAATATTTCATATATTTAAAAGTTTTGCTTAACACTGAATGTAAATATTAAAAGTTACTTCAGATGATTAAATGACTTAGTATATGGAGGCATTGATTGATAATTAGAACTTTCCTCTGAATTATTCTAAGTTTTTCTCACAATTTATATTTAATGAATATATATATACAGTATCAAACATATTTGTGTATTAATCTGAAGCTGTTTTGTATTTGTGTCACACAAATGTAAATTATATACTTTTAATAAGTATCTTATGCAAGTGTTGCTCTTGATTAATACTGTCAAATTTTGTGACTAGAAGTGTTAAGTTGACTTTTTAAAAAAAGGAATAAATCCTTACAAATTTAGAAATCACTGATTTTAAGTCACTTTATTACCTTTGTTCAAGTACATGTAGAATCTAAATATATAAGTTAAAGCAAGATACAGCTAAATTCTCTTGCATAAAAAAGAAAATTTCTGTAAAACATGTCAGATAATTTATCATTATAATTAATGTTTTCAAGAATTTCTTTAATTGTAACTTAAGTCATTTTTATAAAAAGTATAACTTCCACTTCCACAAAAATTCCTGTTTGAAACCTAATTCTTGACTGTTCAATATATTGTTAGCCATGATTCTGGCTTTTAAATTGAATTGTCTCTTTAGAGGTTTAATATATATGTGTGTAAGAATTACACTGAGTAATCTTTAAATAAACTAAAATACGACAATACTGCAAGTATATATTGTAAAAACCTTTCTTCTCTGTTATATTATAAAGTACCTGAGCTGTAAAAACTTGATTAACTTAGCAGCCTATTTCTAAAATAATTTTTTAATGATTACTTCCTTTGTTAAAAATGTTTTTTATTTTAGTTAAATTTTTAAATGTTATAATTTCATTGTAATAGCAAATTTCAGATTTTTTTTATTTATTTTACAGTTCAGATTACCAATCTGAAAGTCAAACCTCCACATAAAAAGATTTGCTTAAGAATTAGAGTAGGTATATTTTTGATACTATTGGTTATGTAGATATTTGAATACATAATTTTCTTATTAATAAACATTGACAAATTCTTGTTTTCTTGTTCTGTAGGTTGCATGGGGAAACAATAAAGTTACAGATGCCTTTAAAACTCCTCATGATCTGCTTGTCTTCCATCAAAAGGTTTTTTACATTTTACAACTTTTTGACATAATTATAGTTCTTTGTTTTAGGTTGATTAAAAACAGTGACAGTTATTGAAGTTATTTAAAATTTTACATAAATCCTTCTTATAATGAACTGTTTTAGTTATTGCAATTTTATTAATGTTTTAAAAACTAACAATGTTTTCCTGCTTATGAAAATAAGTTATGTTAAAAATGCAGTTAATTTCTTCTAATTTAACCTGAATTATTCAAACATTGCCTAGTCTTGCTCATCTTTCTTGTTTTTTCTGCAGTTACTGAGAAGGGAAAATATTTCTAATTTCTTTTTTTTTTTAAAGTATTAACAAACAAAAAAAATACTACATTTGAAATTTGCTATGTATCAATTTATATACATTTCAAAATAGACATTTTTTGGATTTGTATCTTAAATAAAAAGTTTGAACTGGGAAATACACATTACTTCACATACTTGGAATTTTTCACAATATTAAATTCTCGCTGTATAATTTATAACTGAATCTAACTAAGTATGATTTTGGAAAAGAAATAAGGAAATCTTTTTTTTTTTAAATGGCTTGTGTATGTATGATTTGTTGAAATTGAATTGAAATATAAGTATCAGTTTTTAAATTAAAGATAAGAATATTTTTACATGAATGTTTAATAATATTTCAGTGTGATCTTGTTTTCAAGCATATAATTTTCTAAAGTGTAAAAAAAGGTTTTTCATTTACCATATAATTGGTGTGTGTTGGTTATATTTAACTGAACTTTGATATTTTTGAAAAATATGATCTTAAATTTTTATAGATTATAAATAATTTGATTTGAAATGTAAATTAGTGGCTTAAATTTTTATTGTGCATTATTCTTTGGTTTTATTTAAGCAAAAAAATTTTTAATTTAAAATTTAAAAGTTCTCTTTAAACAAACTATAACTTTTATATAATGTTTCAGAATTGAATTCTTTTATTATAAAATTTTAATTCTTATATGCTTATTCATATTTCTGTATTATAACTCCTATGCAAGCAACTACATGTAGACATGCTTAATTTTATGTTTAATTATTTTTTTATTGCTTTAAGTATATTTTAATTTTCTATTTTTAGTTAGTCCAATTGTTTCCATCTGAAGCAAAAAATAACAATCAAGATAAATGTATACCACCCCTTCCACGTAAGTATTAAAATTTTTTTTAAGTCTCTGAAGAAATGTGAAATAAAATGTTTGACATTCAGTTTCATCAGCTTTGTTAAAAAGGGTTTTTTCTTCTATTACTCTGTATTGATGTGTGTTCTATGTTAGAATCATAAAAAAAAATTTTATCGTGATTTCAAGCTATCCTAAAACAGTTACAAACCTTTTTAGTGTAGTAGAATATTTCTTTCTTTTTCTTTTGTAGATTTTGTATTTATGATATAAATAATATTGATGTTTTCAATATTTCTAACAAGTATTGTCGGAAGATTTTTATTATAAGTCATGTAAATTCTATAAAGTGAACACTGAAATTAAGTAATATCTGGGAATTATCCAAACCCCGGAATTTATTTTCTCTTAAAAATTAATAATCTGAATGTATCTACTTATTACCCATGCAACCTGCCAATTTTTACTCTTGCCACATAAAATTTATGCTGTTATACCGACTGTTCATTTTTATGCATCTTTGCAAATTTTTTATCTACTGATTATTTTCTTCCCTAGGATTTCATTTTCCATTTTCTACTCATTATAAAATAAGTAGATGCTTGCGCAGAAACCATAGGATTCGTATCCAAAGGATTTTTTAAAAAAATCACTGCAGTTTGTCCTTTTTTCTGCATTTTCATATTTTGTTAGCTCTTGGCTCCTAACAGATTTATTAGTACTGTTTTGTTATGGGAATAACTTTTTTTAATATTTTTTCCTCTCTTTTGTAACTTTTTAGTACTCCACTCATTTTGTGTTTTACTCGCGTTTGTATTCTTGGCACTTCATATGGCTGAACTTTTTGTTTTCATTGATTGTTCTGCTCACTACATTTCTTGTAAAGGCTAAATTATCATTCAAACATATAAAATTTTTATAAACTGGAATTCAATTATATGAATGCATCCTCAAAGGGGATAGAAGTATGCATATTGTGACGAATGTCGTATATACTGACATGCATTTTTCATTGTAGTCCATATGATATTGTTCATCATTTTAAAATTCCTAAGCATGTTGCAAATAAGAAATAGGTTAGAAATTGCTCAAAATTGGATAGTTTTTTTCTAGAATCATGTTTAGTTTAACATAATAAAGGTTGAAGCACAGTTAACATATTTCCTTGTAGGATGTAACTGCAGCTGATTATGTCAGTCCTCTTTTGGGAACTTTTTTAAAGTCTGATATTGCCAAGTAGTATTGATGTGGATGGACTGAAATATCTGTATTTAGCGAACTAGTTTCTACCTGGAAAGAGTATATGATGAAATACATGAAACAAGTCCTTTTGCAGCAGTATCTAATTAAGGACAGTAATAATACAAGTACAAGTTATTTTTCATTATGGTCATTTACTTTAATTCTAAAAAATCTGTAATTCAAAGTGGCCTTTTTACAGTTCTTAATTTAATTGGGAAATTCACTTTAGAAAATATTGAGTAAATCGTGGTTAAGCTGTCATTTATGGCAGATAATTCTGCTGTAATGCAGGGGGGGGGGAAATGTAGCCTATTGATTAATACATTTTGTATCAAGAAAGGTCTTAAAAATTGGTGGGGTGCTCATAGAACTGTCATTATATTCTTTTATCTGTAAAGTTCTGAAGTTTGCAAAATTAAGGAGTCTTAAATTTAAAACATTCATAGACTCGATGGTTATTGCTTAGTTATAGTCTTGAAATAAATTTCTAATATAATTGTAAACATGTAATAAATTTTTTTATAAGTTTAACTTTAAAGAATGTGTTATTTTATTGTATTTTTTATAAAAGAATTTTTATTGTGGTCATTCCTTTCTTGTATGTAACTATATACATCTCTTGGAATTTTTAGAGTACACAAGTTTTTATAAAGCTAATTGATGTACAAGTAGATATTTTTTTAGTAATTTTCAAAATATTTGCATATTATGCATTGTTTTATAAGATTTAATAATTATTTGGGAGTTAAATGTTTTGAATCAGAATTAGGCAAATTAAATTTTTTTTTTGATGGAAAGTAAATTTGTCTTAAGATTTGCTCTCCCCCTTATGTAAGGTGTGAAATTTTTAAGCTATGAGATGTTTTAAAATTTATATTAAAAAATAAACTTTATGTATGTGAAGTGATAACTTTCTTAAAAATGTGGGGTTTAATTTTTTTCCCCTCATTCATTTATAGGATCAAATATTTTCTTTTTGTGCATATTTTTTGTTTATTTTCATTAGTATCAGAATTTATATTTACTTATTACACATTCACTTCAAGAAATGTTTTTAATATGAACATGTATGTGCTTTTCTAATAAATTCTTAGACAACAGTTGATGAATTTTTAGATAATGGTATAAAAATATCTGTTCTCTAGTCTGTTGATCAATCAGTAATATTGTACTTGTCAATGAGCAAGTTTAATTTATGTTTTGTTTTTGTAGGGGAGGGAGGTTATTTTAAAATACAAAATTTATGACAAATTATCAGATATTCCAAGACGTGTGAGGAAAATAACTATTTTGATAGTGATATTGTGTTTCTTTAAAAAAAGATACAAGCATATATTGTACAAAACAGACATTGATGGTAATTCTGAATCAGAAGAGATGGCATTGTTAAAAGTGAATCAGAAACTGATATGCGCTCTATGAAATGGTATTGATGTATCACCAAGGTTTGAATCATTTAGAGATATACTATTTAATAGATATGTTAAAATATCTTTAGACCTCTAAAATACCTTGATTTATATGAAAAGTTTGTGAAAAATAGTCTGGTATAAATATGTTCAGACTATTTCTGTAATTTAAAAGAAATCTCATTGATGTGCCTTGTTAAGTAATATTTATAAGCGTATTGTTTGTTGTGTGTAATAAATGTAATATTATTGATGAGCAAAATTTCCTTTAAAAAAGGAAAAATACTGTATCTTAAAATACTTAAATAATATTAAATTTAAAAATATTTAAATTTGTGTATATAATTATATTAGTTTATTTTAATCATGTAAAGTATGTATGACATATAGTTATAAGTGACATAGACAGTATTAAGATAAAAATTATCTAAAGTTTTAAAAAGAATTCATTGTTATCCTTATTTCTTTTCTAGATGTTATTGGAACTTGGAATAAACAGAGTAATATAAATGATAGTATAGCTAGTGCTGCAGCTGAGTACATCCAGTAAGTATTGTTTATTTTTGTAGGAAAAATATTTCATCCTGAATAATGTATGACTATTCATATAAATACAAAGGCTAATATATTCTTCAAGGAGTAGAATATTGTTAAAATTGATTTTACCAATTAATATTATTGGCTTTGTAATAATTTCTGTATTTTCTTCACTTTTCTTTTTCAGGCAATTAAATTCCCGCCTACCAAGTTTCATTTTTGAAAGTGAATTTTTTAAGAACTTTTTTATGCCTTCTTATCCAAATCGAGCTGCTCTCGCTAGAAATAATAGAATTGCCGACAATAGCTCAATAGATGTGCCTCAAAGAAACTCACGTCTACGCTCTTTAACAATTTATAATTCTCGAATATCTGATAATTCTCCAAGGCATCATCCAGAAAATAGGCAAAAGAACTTAACTGCTACTGGTCAAAGAAAACAATATGAAAATGGGTGAGTTAGAGATTTGTCTTAAATTGCTAAACTTCTGCCGCATGAATGGATTTTTTTATAGATGTTTGATTTAAATATTAATTTGAAAAAAATTACTGTTTGTTGGTTAATCTATTTGTTTATAGAATATATTTTTTATTTAATAATTGATTCATTTCAGTAGCAATATGTGTTCACGGCCATCTCCAATGAATTCTCCTATTGAGTCGCCACTTTCTTCGCCATATGCTTCACCTTTGAATTCAGAAACAAATTCCCGTGCATCATCTCCGTGGAATGTTGCTCCTTCAAACTTGGATCGTACTGCGAATAATATATGTCCTGAATCTCCAGGAATGGAAAAGATACAACCTAAAGATATGATAGAACATTGGGATCCATTGCGAAATTATAAGATAGATGAGGTTTCTTTTCATTTATTTACTTTTTCTTTATTTTTATTTTTCCTTAAGATTTCTTTTCAGTGTTGTATCAAAAATATTTTTTAATCTATAATTAATTGACTTGTTCTGAACAATTGTTCAAATATTTTCATATATGTTATGTATGTGATTTCTTACTAATCAAATTAGGAGCTATTATTTGCTTTCTTTCATAATGTTCATGATCAAATGTGTTAACCTAAATTAAGATGAAGCTTTTCAAGTAAAAATGAAATTTTATTATCAAATATACCAAATCAGTAAATGAGAATTTCAAGTACAGTAGAATGTCGTTTATCCAAAACGTCAAATATCTGAACCAAAGTCTGGATACGTTTTGGAACAGTGTAATGCTAAACATTTGTTTCCTGTGAGGCCAAAAGTGACCCAAAAACCCATGGTGAGGGATAAAGGTAAAATTGCGACATTTTGGCTCCTATTTGGCTTTTTCTTCAAGGACGTTTCCCGCATGTGTTGATTTTCAATATTGTATAGTGTCCAGTATCATATACTGAATGGATTGCATTCGGTTATCTGAACAATCGCATATCTGAATGGTGTCCAGTTCCAATTGATTTGGATAAACGACGTTCTACTGTATTAAATTTTTCTGCTTGATATTTTTCATAAATTTCCGCATCTATTGTTACTTAATGTTTTTAAGTTTAAAAAGACAAATAGATCAAGAAATATGTATTTCATAATCTATTTGTCTTATATCAAAAATGGGAATTCCAAAAGGATTTTTTTTTATTGCTCATGAAATATTTTGTTGCTTTAAGAATTTATTACGAAAGATTAAGATTAATTGGATTGAAAAATAAAATGTTTGAACTCTGCTGTATTTAAATTCTTATGTTACAAATATTGTCTTTGCTTGCATTTTTAAATGTTTTTCCAGAAATCTCCATCAGCAAGTAATGCTTGCAAAATTTATGCTTAAATATTTTTTCAGAATTATTTCTACAAAGTTGAAGCTAATCGATTTATAAAGAAGCTTAATCGATTTTATTGTTCCATCTTTGTTTATAACATAACCCAGTCCATATATCTGTTTCTGTTTAAAATGTCATTTTGCTTTATGCTTTTGAATCGTGAGATATACCAATTGCATTTTCATAGACACTGCAAGACCTTTAAACTACAACAATTGTAACATGTTTCAACCTTTGCATTAAAGTGATTATTATTTAAAAATAGGAGGCCTGAATGTGCTTTTCATGAATTAAAAAATCATAATTATCTACTTCATCACTAATGCTCAGGAAAATTTTAAACTTTTGAATGCATACTTCAAAAATGAATTTCAAAGAAAAAATAATTTTAAGCACTAGGTGCTATTGAGATAAAGCAAATATAATTAATGTTTTCCCTTTATCTTGCATGAATGAATTTTTCCATGTAAAAATAACACAAAGGAATTTTAATTTTCCAACAAACCCAATCTAATTAAAATAGACCAGCTTATATTTTTAAATTACTGTCTTTTAAAGTATTTAAAATCATAAAAATTCATACACATGATGATTGGTTAGTCCTTCAAATTTTATATAGTAGCACTATTGAAATGTCACTATGTTAAGACTGGGGTTTTAATTTATTTGATGTTATGACATAATAGTTTTACAAGTTGATTTTTAGAACTTTGTATGTATATATATAGAGAGAGAGAGAGACTTATTGTTATTTTAATGAAAATTGGAAGGCCAGTGGCTGAGTGGTAGTGCATCGTGCTTCCACACAACAGGTCCGAGGTTCAAACCCTGGGCTGGGTGAGATTGACTAAGCCTTTGCATCAGACTGATCACCTGACTGGAACATCTGCTCATGCATCTCAGGGCTCAAGGTCACGTATACTGAGATGGGCACAGTAGGTGTTGGCCCTCATGGGCTGTTGCACCACTAAGTTAATGAAAGTTGAAACATGAAAATTTATTTAGAATATTCTCTGTTTATTAGAGAAAATTGATGTATAGCATTAAAATACTTTTGGAAGTTACACTGTGTTAAGGTATATCTAATGGCAAATATAATTTTGTTCGCTTTTGAAGTGTCAGCAAGATACCAATTTTATTCCATTATAAAAATTCCAAAAAATGTATGTTCTATTTCTAAAATTAAATACCTGATTAAAAATCTTCGTTTATTTATTTATTAATAATTTTTTAACTATATTAGATATTTATCATTTTAAACATACATAAACTTTTTTTTGAATTGTATTTAATTACAACTTTTGATAAGTCATTGTAATGTACCAGTTGAATATTATATTGTTTTAATTTTACAGTTTTTTAAAAATATTTTGCAGAGTATTTGTATGTTTTTCTAAGAAAGAATAAATGATTGTAAATATTTTTGATAGGATCTGTGAAATGGGATTTAAATGTGTAGAGAGAATTGGATTGATTGCTATGAAAAATAACATCTTTCAGTGGTTTTCACTAAATTAATTAAAAATCAGTTATTAAATATTTCTGTAGATAATTTTTACAAAAAGTAATAATTCTAAAAATTTACTTTATATCTGGAATTCTGAATTGCATCATTGCAATTTATTTCTGCTTATTATGCTGATTTCTGTATAAGTGTTGTTAAATGAAATATCCTTAAAATTTAAAATCGAGAAAAAAATGATCTACCAATGAGATTTGAAATAGATCTTTTTTTCCTGTACCATAAAGTTTAATTGAATCTGATTTCTCAGTTAATGTATTTTAAGTAATTCTCCCCTCTCTCTCCTCTATATTATGAAATAATTTTTAGATACATTGTGTTTATTAAATTCCCATGTATATTGAATATTTTTTTTATCCGTATTTTCAGTTTGATTATAAATTTAATGATTTAAAAAAAATAAACTGCTATAACTTCTTTTGTAATTTTTTGTTGATGGAAACAAGTACTAAATTATGCATGTTAATTTTTTGCTAATTTGCTTCGTGTCTATATTATATTTTAAACACCATAAACGATTTTTTGAATTAAGCGTCCAAATTTATTATATAAGTATTTAAATCTCATTATAATAAATACTCAAAGAAAATATTTGATGGTTCTGTATGATTAATTAGTAGTTTAAATTCATTGCATGTGTTTTTCAATTTTGAATCATTTTTCAGGTTCAAGCAATGCCCTTTCAAGAACTTGAAAATTTGGGTGCATTTACCAGTTCAAAGTTGGCTAAGGATCCTGATGCCAAATGGTAATTTTTCCCCTTCCCTTGGTTATTTACTTAATTTAAGATTTTTATACTGTAAGGAGTTGCTTGCAAACAATTTGAAAGAGTTATTGCGGGAGTGTTTGTTCTCTACATCTTTCTCTTACTTTTATCCCACAAAATTATGTAGTAACTCTTAAGAGATGTACATTTATATTTTCATAATAAAATTAAAATAGTTATACTGTTTCTTTTTAGTGTTAAACGTTTCCTAATGAGGGAAGGGGTGTAAAATTTTTGTCAATTTTAAAAAGCATATACTACTTTTCCAAAATATTTTAATTTTCTATATTATTTCAAATTTCAAACATGTATAACTTAAGTGCTAATTTTAACATAAGTTTTATTTTATAATTTTAATAAATATGCTTTTATATATAGAGAGAGAAGACATGAGACCCTCAGAAAAATATATACATGCCATACTTATTTGACAAGTTTGATTCCTGTGTGCATTTCTTTGCAAAGTGGTTTTGCTTTTTAGATGTGGACATAATATTGACAGTGTTAAGTGAAAAAATTTTGTTTTGTTGTTACTTGTTAATATAGTGATTTAGTAAACATAGTTAGAAGGCAAAATTGACTGCTCAAAGAAGCTAGTAACATAGGAGTTGGCAACATCATATATTGAACATCATAAGTAATTGTAAAATAGTTCCTACAATATTTATAGAGAAGTACTGTAATGTTATTTTTTGAAAAGGTTATTGACCTTCTCCCTCATTAAGATTCTAAAAGGAATTTTAAAATAAAAGAGATTAATACATGTTCTTCCTAATATATAAATGAATATTTTCTACATTCATTATCATTTGCATTCAGTGACTATTTATATCTTCATGTTTGTTATGATTTCAATATTCCATAACTTGAAAAAGATTTCTAAATCTTTGCAATTTGTTTCTAGCCCTCCAAATGGAATAATTGGTTGTTACATTCCCAAAAGTGCTCTCTTTTTGAAATCTGGTCCACTTACGCAGCATAATAGCAATGACAGTTCACCAGTTTGTTCAGAATATTCCAGTCCCCCACAAAGTCCTTCACCTGGTGAAACTTGCAATCAAAGTAGTTCTCTCAGCTCTGGCACTGAAGAGAACATTGAGAAAAGTAATAATTTGCCGTTTAATATCAAACTTTCTAAAATATTTTTTTTTTTCATGGATAATTATAGTGATTGTTTTTTAAATTTTTAGCAGTTTTAAATTATATTTAATAGTAAACTTTTATTTTTTCAAGAATTAATTATGCATGATTTTAGTCATCTGAAATCTATATATTTTATGTTACTAAATAATTATTTCTTGAGATTAAGTCTTATGCTATGATAAATTCTTTGATTGCTAATATACTTTTTCAGGACAAAAAAATTACAGGAAACAAGCCTAGAATTTAAATCTTTCTCTCATTATGCCTAATTTAAAAAAATTAAGTTTTTCCTTTGATTATTTAATCTTATTCACCAAAAATTGGAACTTTATCATTTTCCTTCCATTTACACAAAAATTTACAATATTTTTATGTAATCAGTGATGTGCGATACTATTAATATAAAAACAGTATTTTAAAAATTTTAATTAAAATAATATGCAACTATAAACATTTATAAAAATAAATTATCTCAAATCTTTATGGAGTTTTAATTTAATTTGTTTAAATATTTCATCATAATTCTCTTCACTGCTGATAAGCAATGTGAAAACTAAATAGTACTTAAACATATGCTATATTAACATTTTATAGGTGTGAAAAATTCTGCCTTCTAAGGGTTATAAAAAAGTTTTTGGGATTGTTCCAATCTAATGCATTTATTACAACTGTCTCATAAGTCAGTTTTCCATGCATGTGCGTGTAGCATAACTTTCTTGGAAGAATTAAATGCAAAAAAAAATTGCTTTTATTAAATATATATAAATATGTTTTTATAGCATGTAAATTTTATTGAATTATATATATTGGTGCAATAAATATTGAAGTTTTATTTATATTTTTGTCTTGTAAAAATGTTTCTCATATTATGGACTTTTTTTAATCATTAGGATCTTTATCTAAAGCTCTTACTGAAATATGCAAGATTGATGAAAGTGGGTCTACTGTTCCTGATTCTCCTTTTAAACGAACAGATGATGAATCTGTCTGTATGAAAGGAAATTTAAATCGTTCTTCTGTGTCTGTCATTCCTTTTGCTGCTCCATACAGCTCCATTGTTACACCTATGCCTCCACCTCAAAGTATGAAACCCGCATACTTACCAATAACATGTCGAACAAACAGTGTACCCCAGCATCTCAGCCCAGGTGCAGTTGTTTTTGATAATCAATTTTCAAGGGTTCCCTTGCCAAGTGCTCTTACATTTCTACCAGGACCACAGAGATCCCATGCTGCTACTCCAGACAGAGTATTATCTCCCTCTAGTCTGCCAATCTCTACAGTATCACCATTTCCTGTTGTGACATCTGGTTGCACAACTGTACCCAGTGCTACTTGCAGTATCACAACACACAGAAGTAGTAATGTGACTACAGTTACTCATTCTGGAGCATCCAGCAACAGGTATACTCCTAAAAATTCTAATGTTGCCAGAGACAGTGATATTGTCAGTAAACCAGTACAACAAGCGGCTGATACTCCTTATGCTACTGGTTATATTTTGAATACTTCATCTCCGTTGACTGCAGTCTCTTGTTCGTGCTTTACAACGAATTCTGCTCGGCCATCTCCTGCTCCTTCACCATCTATAATGTCTCCAGGAGCCACGCCACAGCCTTCTGCTGTGCCAGTATCAATGTCATACATAGGAATGCCATACTTGTTTCATTCCATACCTTTTCTCCAGGCACAAGCACCAGCTAATGGCTTTGTTCCACAGCCTGGAATAGCAAATTCTGGACAAGGTTTCAGCTATACACTACCAAATGGAATGACTGCAATATCCCCAGAGCTTATATATCCAGGACAAACTTTTACATTACAGTCCCCATCCACACAGAGTAATCCTTGTCCTGTTGCTACTCCAGCATCACAATGCTATGGAGCATTTCCTCAAACTTCTGCTGTTCCAGTGAAATTGGTTACTTGTTACAACTGTGGAAAAGTTGGACATCGTGGAACAGAATGTAAAGAGCAAACTATGGATGATATGAACAAGTCAGGTAAAACTCATACATTATCTTATTTTAAATATTTATTACCTAAATATGCCATAGAGTGGGCGGGAATTTTTGGCTTTTTTTTTTTGTAGTCTTTATACTTTTAAAGCTGCCTTTTGCCTAACTTAGTAAAAAAAAGGGAAAAAAATTAGAATAAATGGGGAAATTTTACTGCTTTTTGCTATAAAAAAATTAATTAGTGTTGTTTTTAATGTTACTATTCTACATGTGAAGTATGAGGTATAAAAAGTTAAAAACTCGTGAACTTGAAAAAATTATTGTTCGTGCAAAAAGCTAACTTTTTTTCTTTGTAAAATTAGCAACATTTCTTAGTTTTTACCACTTTATTTTTTCACCTTTAATAAAACTTCATAAATGATACAGATTTTACATTTTGAATATTTTAACACTATGTGGACTTGGTATTAACTATAGTTTATGAAATGATCCAGTATTTTTACTCTAATATACTTTAAAGTCAAATTTTTGAAAAAATTCAGTTGACATTAGATTGGAGCAACAGATCCTAATGATGCTTTCACTTGCATCAGTATCATTATTTTTGGAATACCATATTTACTCAAATCTAAGCCGCACAATTTTTCCACTGTTAATGTTATTGAAAATCGGGTGCTGCTTAGAATCGAAGGCGAAACATTTGTTGGATTGAAGAAATTGAGTTCCCACCCATTTAAAACGGAAAAATTTAACTGTCAATTTTGGCCACATGCATCAATGACTTATCCCATTCCACAGTTTATCTCCAGTATTCAGCCTATCCTAAACATCATTGTCTGCTTGTATTCAAGATTTTTTTTTGTATACGCTTTCTTTTAATCACCTAAATATCTGTGATAACAGTAATAGCCTCAAGATGAGTTCACTATGTCACAAGCATGAAAAGGGAGGCAATCATACATACAGAAAAATACTGAAAATTTGAGACAAATGAAACAAATATGTCGATAGCTTTAAAAAAATTTAATTTTTGTTTGTAAATGTTCAACAGTCCTAAATAATTCTTTTACATTCTTCTATGATACATTTTTTAAAAAAATATTTAAAAAAAAGCTTTGCATAACAAAGGCATTGGAGGGCACTGAAGATGTCCTCCAATGCATGTTATGCAAACCAACATAATTCTGACGGTTAAAGTAATTAGAGGTTCATGAATGTATTTAAAAGTTTTTAATACTGAGGTAAAATAAAATAATTAACTTCTTATTTCTTATTTAAAGTTTCTAAAAAAATTTTTAAGTTTCCGATATTGATGAGCCTTTTTCATAATTTTTTCTCAAAAATATTTAGGGAACTGGAGATGCGGCTTAGATTTGAGTAGAGTAAATATGGTACATCTGTCTGAAATTTGACACAGCATTCCACTGCTTAGTGTGATGCTGAAGCTTAGGAAATTTGTATTTTAGTCATTAATTATAGCCTTACAATAAATAGCTCAGAATGCAATAAATATTTTTATTTTGTAAATCATTCTTCTAGAACTAAAAAATGAATGAATTTCATCAATATGGTTTTATAATATAATATATACAACACAAAATTGTCGTTTTTAAAATGCATTGAGAAATTTTCCTGTTGCACTTGGAACTAGAATAGTAGCACCTGGATATCTCGGTGAGAAAATTAATATTATGTAATGGACACATAATAAATACCAAATAGGCATTATTAGATTTAATGCTAAAAAAAACTAATCAACTAAGAAATGTGTAGTGTAATTAAATATGCTATTCTTCATAGCAAAGTGACATCAAAATAACGTTTTAATACTGGAATACTTTTCTTTCTGAAAAATATTCTAGTTTTATTTAATGTTGCATAAATTAGTTTAATACCCTTTATAATAACTATAATTAAATGTTTTGTGCTTATGCTTCTGTACAGAAGTACGTTGGTAAACAAACAGTGAATAGGATTCCGGTATGCATCCAAGGAATATTGTTTACATTGTGTTAAAGATTTAAGGATTCTGTGTAAATATTTAGCTAAGCAATGTGTACAAAAGTAATTTCTATATACTTTTTTTTTCTTTCTCTGTGATTTTGAAAACTCAAGAGATATTGCAAAGAATTTTAGAACTTTCCCTATTTATCGTATTTATTGTAGAGCTTATAGTAATCTCCTTAATATTTGCACATTGGTGAGGGTTTCCCCCTTTGAATTTTGTTACTTAATTTTAAATTTAATCTTTGCTTATAGATCTATAAAAATATTACAAACTTCTAAATTTTGTGGTATCAGTTGTGGGTTCAAGTTACTTAATAGGATTGCTGCTTTATTAATTTTTAAAAAGTTTATATTTCCAAAAATTAATACCTATATAAAAGTAATAAGGTAGTTTCATAAAATTAGATTATGTTGTAAGAGATTTAAGATATACTATACCATTTTTGAGGTAATCTTTGCTTACACATCCCCCCCCCCTCCAATGTCTTATCTGAGCACTTCGCCAGTTCTGTTAAGGGTAAATAACAGATTATAACTATATTTTCACTTAAAAAGTAAATCCTATTGCTGTTTAACTGAACTGGTTTGTTAGACTTATAATCTTTGTTTTTAGTTTAATAGAAATGTATAACTTCTCTGAATATGTTATAATCACATTTTTTTAAAATCTTTTCTAAATTTGTTTAACTTAAGTAGTAATTTCAACAATATTTTTAACACGTATGAATTGCAAATTTATATGAATGAGTGCAACCATTGCATGTATAATCCAGGAATTGTATTTCCTTTATTAGTTTCTCAAGTTCACTGTAGATTAGATCAAAAAAGTTTCTGTGGTATAAGAACTAAATAAAAGCTTTGTAGCATTTATAATAATTTTGTAAAAAATTCTTTTTAGGTAAATTCCAGTTAAACTTCAGTCCTCTACCAAAGATATCTGATTGTCATGAATAGTTGTAATGGATATTTCTTAAAGTAATGAAAGAATTAAAGTTGTGTATGTGTCATGTGTTTGAAATGCCTAGCTGTTTTGGCAAGCTGATTTTATTTATTCTGCTTCTTTGTATTATAGTCATCAATATTTCTTGAAGCACTGTTAACTGCCTTGTTAAGTTTCAAAATGTCTGACAGATTTAAAAATCTGTGGTTGTTTTGAGTGTCTTCATTAAATGAGCTAAATATATTCTAAAAAAAAATTTTGAAAGAGATCTAAAGTATAAAAATGTAATTTGTACATATATATACATATAAACATAAATATATAACTATATATATATATATATTTGCTCCTTTTTCTGCTTTATTTTAATGTCTCCCTCTTTAACCTTAAAAAAAGTGTAGTAGCACCTCAAAACTTGTATGAATGCCAAAATATATAATGAAAAGACATTGGTTCTAGTCCTCATGAAATAAAAGGAGTAAATTGTCCTCTCAGACAAGAAAATATGAAATTATGTATAAAATCATTTTGTGCTTTTTTCAGTTCATGTTAAAAATTTATTTTGTATATAGATATATGAATATTATTTAATTGTATTATATTTGCTGTTTTTGTGTGTTTTGTAGTATTTTTGTACCTGTAATTAGTCAAAGTGATTTATTTTCTCCTGAAATGATGTTACATTTTAAACGTACTAAAAAATAAAAAACGAGAGGAATTTTTTTTAATTGTAAAAATTTTGAAACTTATTTTTAAAAGTGAGCATTTTTGTATTTATGATGCAAATTATTAAATTTCAATTTCTTTCCTTTTTTTTTACAAAAAGAAAAAAAAAATTAGTACAAATAAAAATTATAAAATTATTTTTCTTCTATTTATAGGGATCTTATATTTAAGTAAAATTTTAGTGTTGTGTTAAAAGAGGTCTTTGAATCTAGAAGGCGATAATCCTAAGTTATGTAAAATGATAAATTTTATGTGGGACAGGAAATCATAATGTGTTTTGTGTTTTTGTTTTAACTCTTTTTAAGATGATTTACATATTGTAATTTTTTATGAGAGATAACTATTTTAATGGATTTAGATGTTTACTTTATGCTGAATTACATCTTAATAAAGAGGAAAATTTTTAGAAGGTTAAGAATTATATTTTTTACTGGCAAAAATTACGGTTAGTAAAATATCTTCTACAATCGAGAAATTAAGCACAATTTAACAAGTTAACTGGTTGTTCAGTTGAATGTGTAAAGTTTTTGTTGTTAATCTAGAATTTTATATTTATTTTGTTACTGGTAATTTATTATTTTGCATATTTTTAAATGGTTTATTTTAATTATATTTATTTAAATGTGGTTGAAAATGTTACATTTTAAATTATTTCCTGAACTCTCCTTGCTTCAAAGTTAGTGTTGTTTCATTACAGGAATCTTGTTTTACATTTCTCTGGTAATATCCTGTTGAAATTACTGTACCTAAAGTTTCCCAGTTAGTCTTTTTAACTGTATTATATAATCTGAATTGAAAAGTAATTGTGATTTGATATCATCGAAAACTAGTGTGAACTTAAGCAATAATGTCAGAATGAGCAATAATTTATCAAGTTATTTTTCTTGATGATAAAATAATATATACTGTTTCTATAAAGTTAACTCTTCATAATTATTCATTGAAAGTGGTTTTTTCTTAGAAGTGATGTATGTGTGTGCATGTTATGATCAATTTTAAAGTTGATTTTAGCTACAAAAATAACCATTTAACAGTTTTGCAAGCAGTTGGTGAAAAAGTGATTTGCACGACATTATGTACATATGAATTGCTTTTGAAGCAGTTTTAAATTATCAATTGTATATACATTTTTCTGCATGTTTGAATGTTTGCATATGTTTTTGAAGAGTGTGACAGACATAAATCTTTAGTTGCCAAATTTCAAATAGAATATATTTCAAGGATTGCCTGCTGATGTGTATGAGACTTTATAATTATTTTATGAATTAGAGATATGAAATGTTTTATGTAATTATCAACCAATTATTGAAATAAATGATATTTGATTCAAAATTTTGGCTGTTTACTTTTTATATTGTTCAGATTATTTTTTTAAACTGATAATCGAGGTGGTATGAAAAGCAAATGAATGCAGAAGTAATGCAAGGTAATTTTATCCAGTAAAAAATTTAATAAATTTATGAATTATGAAAAAACAGTTGGTAGATAATTTATTATAGGTTTACATTTTTTTTAAAGTATGCCATAGTATTGGTTTTATCAAACCAGTTTACAAAACCAAAGTTTTTAGCAATATATTTTATAAAATAATTACTTGAGCTTAAAATTATTTTTTAAATCAATACACTATCATGCAAAATCATACACTATCACTATATTCAATAAAGACTGGTCTCCAAATTTTAGGTACAGTCTATTTAGAAGATGAACACACACAGAAACAAATTTCAAGGAATTGTACACCAAACAGTTTTTTGACTACAACACAGAAATTCGAATACATAATTTGTAATGAAGAAAAAACTTGGCAAAAGAGTCTATTGGAGGAAGCTGTACATCACTGTTTTATATGGAAACAAAAAATGACTACTATAAAAAATGTGTTCACCACAAACTCGATATATTAGCAGTGTAGATTTTACAAGCTTCCCATTAAGTTGATTGCCTTTGAAAGGGGAAGCAAAGGCCTGGCACAGAACAGTTTTTGTTCCAGCTTATGTATCAACTTTGGGAGATTTATAGCAGCAATGTATCAACCAAGATAGCCCTAAATATAAAATAGTGTTTTTCAACCCAATTTAACTCTTAAAGACCAGACAGTGTTTTATGGACAAGTAAGATTCAGTTGGACTAGTGTCATAGTCTTTACAGATATAGAATTGAGGAATTCAAACTTTTTTGTACCAGTTTATTTCCAATCATTTACACATCTTCACTGTAGGTAATGTTCTCAATTTGCGGACTGGCACCAGTCCATTGACCAGCAATTATTTTTTGCTGACAGGTGGTTGAGAATCACTGCTCTATTGGATTCAGGTCTGGAGATAGAGTTGGCCAATCCATTCTTTTCAAACTATGATCCACAAAAGGCATAGCATAATGAGGTCGTGTAATATCCCTCAGCAAGAAAATTCTTTACCAATAATTAGCTGCATGTGTTTGTTCGTGGAACACTTGTAGTTCAGTGCAAACTCTGAGGAATCCCTGCCCAAACCATATTTCCACTACCTCTGTAGCTATCTTTTGGCAATTTTTAACTGATTGTATCTGGTGTCTCTTGATCAGGAGACACTGAATCAGCGGCCGCTAACCGTCAGAACATGGACCACTAATATGAATTTAGAAAAAAGGTAAATACATTTATATAATAATAATAATTAGAAAACTTTTATTTTATTCATGTGAAATGCACCCATTTAAGGTAACAAAGCTATGATGTAATTATTTTTTAACAAGTGAAAAATTTAAGTATAACACATTTTTAGTGTAATGTCTTTCAATTTTTCTGTGAACTAAGAAAAATTTTCATGGACTATTATTTGGCACCTGCTGCCTTAAATCATACTCCAGTTTGATTTTTAGATTCGACGGTGAATATTACAAAAGCTCATTGCTGTCTGTTAAAGGAACGTTTTCTTGCCCAGCATATAAAGAACACCTCTATCGTCTGTTGAGAAAGACATAGTTGTCTTGTGTAGAGACCTGTATTGCGTCTTCATACTCAGTGGCAGCGCGCGACCTGAACTTAATGTGGGCAAGATACATTTTGCGAGGCCCTCTGGTGGCGTAAGAAAAGGGTTTATAAAATTAAAAAAACAAAACAATTTTTATTCATAATGAAGAAACCAAACTTTTTATCTGTATTTTGGCACATTTAACAATAATTAAAAAAAGTTAAAGAAACAGAAACTTTCTACTTTTAGTTTTGCTGAAATCTTAATGACTGATTTGTAATTTATCTTAAATGTTATACCTGCTACAATAGATAAAACTGCCAAAGCTGTGAAAGTCTTTCCTAACTCATTGTATTTCTTACAGAATTTTTTTTTATCAGTTTTGATTTTGAAAAGCTCCTCAGCGGAATCGGTACTTACAGGTATTGTAAACAAAATTCGATATACAATGTAAATATTTGACAAAATTTCTTTCAAATTGTTCTCTGTGACATATTGGAGTAGATGTTTCACTTCTGTAATGCTGTTGGGTAAATTTGGGATTATATTTTGTAATGTTTCAGATAATTCGTAAGGTTGGAAATCACTGCTCTCACCTATTTGCAGGACTGTGTAAATCTTGGGAGTTTTTCAGTATTTGCTCTTTTGGAATATTTTTTAACTTATTTAAGTCGTAGAGAAAACCAAAATTTTAAAAATGATTTAAAGACATAAATCTTGAACCCAAATTGCTTATCACAGAATCAATCGTGGTATTAAAAAAGTTTGTTTCATACCGGCTTACGACAGACTCTATAAGCTGATCGCCGCCTTCATAATCCAACATTCTTTTCTTTTTGGCTACCATTTTATTTTCCTTTTGGCAAATCATAACTGCTTTTCTCAATAAACTTAAATAGTGTCAGACAAGCATTTTCCGAATCCAGTTTGTCGATACTCTTTGATCCAGCTACAAAATGTACGCAAATGTTTAAGAGTAATGCATAAATGTGCTTGTACAGATTGCCATAATTTGCTTATGGTATTGACACTAATTAATAACTCATACCATACATGTAATGATACGATAAATTTCAAACTGGACATTTAATTTAAAACGGAATCGCAATTACTGAGTTTGTCGGATTGTTCCGTTTGGTTTTTTTAAAGTTTTCTATGGGGGGTATTCAACTACATCATCAAATTGATATAATGCGGCCTTCAACGCCTCGATTCTGTTTTCCCACCTTGTGTCTGATAAAGGCTTAATGGTAAGCTTTAATTTTTTCAGCGTTTGCTAAAACTTGAAAATAGCAAACAAAAAAATCTGAATAAAACCAAAAAATGTTGTTGCCTTGACGAATTAGCTGCATCTACCAATAACAGATTACAACTATGACAACCGCAAGGTGAAAAAAATGCCCTGGGATTCATATTTAATATTCGAGTTTGAACTTCATTATTTATGCCTACCATATTTGCACCACTGCCCACGACAGTTCTGAATATCTAAACCATTTTTTTCTAGCTCTCCCATTATTGCATTCGTCAAATATTCTCCAGTCGTACTAGTGACAGCAAAAAATCTGATCAAGTTTTCTTCTATACTTCTAGTTGATGTACTGCAATATCTTCTAATATGACCGACATTTGTTAAATTCTACTACAGTCTCTAGTGCAGTGACATGATTGTGATCAATTCATTTTGAATATCGTGGCTTAGATAATGGTGTGTAAGTTGTTTATTATTAATGCGATTTATGTGTTCCTGTAACGTAGGATCATATTTAGATATCAATTTAAATAAATCTATATGGAATTTCCAGAATTCTTAGTATTTTTGTCTGTTTTGAGAGATTCTCTGTGATCTCTCTAATTGCCAGATTATGATAGGCTAAGAAATTTATGTTATCAATTAATCTCTCAAACAAATTGTAGCCGCACATCCGATATAGTGGATAGCGACGCTGACTCCGGTGCCGTGGGGCCTGGTTTCGAGTCCCGGAGAAGGCATGGATGTTTGTGTTACAATCTTTCCTTTGTGTTGTAAGCCCCTGTGTGATACGTTGTGTGGTGCATGTTGTGTTATAAATGTTCTCAATAAAAAAAAAAATTGTACCAATGTTTTTGAGATTCAAAAATTCCCCTTTCGTTTTCTCGGTCTATTGTTTTTCAGTGCTTTATTCCCTTCTCTAATGTTATCCATTGGATGATGTAGGTCACATGTTCTTTAGTATTCTCTGTCTGTGTAAAATAGTACTTAAGAGTATTTCCAATCACAGTACCCTTCCTGTATCACTTGAATTTCTGCATGGAAACAGAAAACTTTATTTTTAGAACTTGAATAAACCAACCAGCGACGACGTTGAGTTTCACCATTATTTAGTTTTCTTGAGAAATGAAAATTGGAAAAGCGTCTAGGATCATCATCTTTAGGATAATATTCATCACAATTATTTGACTGCTGTGTGGGACCGCTTTGAACTACATCATTACTGGTAAGCATCTTTCATGGGAAACGTACACAATCCCGGATCAAAAGCAGAAAATGCTTGTTTCACTACATCGAAGGCATCTGTATTCACAGGCGAAGAACTAATCTCAATCTCTTCTTGATTGTGACTTATATTGTTCAACGTGAACACAGAAATCATAACATCAGATTATAATTGGCAAACCTTTTGATTCTATTTCCAGGGCGGAACTAGGGTGTTGGCCACCCGCGTGCAAAGTCCTAAACTGCCGCCCCTTTTTTTACCAGCTAATATGTCATAATAGCGACAAAATACTGTTAATCAAAAAATAAACATACTACCTTTGAAATAAAAATAGACATTTTTTATAATTAGAAATTCAAAATAACTCTCTCTGTATTTACTCAGAAAGTATAATCTAATAAACAAAGTACTAAAGCATAAATCTCGTGAAACGAAAAGTATATAAATCAGTCCTTCTACAAAGACTACCTAATAAATAACTATAAAATAGCTTTTCTAGCTTTCTGAGAAGCAAATTTGTAAAAAATTTCGGTGAAATCTATTTTTTTGAGGTTTCGGATTCAACAGAAATGATGACTAAATCTGAAAGGCTTTCTTGTGTTATTATTTCTCGAGTAATTTTTAATAATTTTTCCTTTACTGAAACATTTTCCCCCTGAAGCTAGAGAAACAGGTAAGGTTAAAAATTCTTATTACTTGAGCAAAATTTGGAGATCAATCTGGACTATAATTTCTAATACCTCAATTAGCTGTTTTTACCTGGAAAAATATCTTTGAATGAAGTAATTTAATTAAAGGGTGGTATGCCGTCTATGTCTTTCACAATACTTTCTTCCTCCCGTACCTGTAACTTAATATTCAAGTTCATTTCAGACTTTCATGAGATCATCATCAGAAATCTTGTGAAACTCATTCAGAAAGCAGGATATTAAATAGTCCTCAGATAATAAGGTAAATCGTCCCTTAGCTGAAGATATCGCGATTTGCTGGAAGGAATTTGAAGCTGCTCTCATAAGCAATTAGATTTGCTGAGCTTCGAGATGAGAAATTCGGAATCAATACCTAAATCTCTAGCAAGTGTTGTTGCTGAATCGACAGATATCTTAAAATTATGATCAGAATTTTTGGGAAATTAAATATTTTTTAAGATTATCTAAGCCTTCAATGCATTACATGATGGTTAGTTTAGGATTTTGGAGCAATTTACTCAATAAATTTTTGAAAATAAATCCCACCAAACTAAAATTCAGCACAAATTTAAAAGTTTCAATTTTTTCCTGTCTCTGATGGTATCTTTAATTAAGGCATTTAATATATGAGGTAATAATTTTTAGGTCTTGTTTAAGAGGTCTAATAGCATTGATACGACCTTCACTCCTTGTTTCCCTTAACGGTTTTAAAGTTAGACTTTTCACGTGTTTTTTGGTAAATGCCATCGATATGGGGACGCAGAAAAGTAATTACATACTTCTTGTACCATATAAAAAAACAGAAATTTCACCCATGGAGCTGACAGCGTTATAAACGACGAGATTTAATGTATAAGCCGCACACAACACGTATATACAATATAAAAAGTGATTTTTATATTGTAAGATTTTTTTTTTCTTTTATCAATGCATCTTAGATGCTGATGTAGTAAAAAAATTATCTCGTGTTAACGACTTTATATTTGCTGGCAAATATTGAAATGGATTATAGCTCGTAATGTTAAGAGTGCGTTTGTGTGATATTTAGATTAAAAATTCTCAATAAAAAATCCACTTGAAATTCACACACAAAAAAAAATATATTCATCTGTTTTTTACGTTAATTTAAAGTGATTTTTCATAGTTTGATAAATGTCGCTTTATTTTTAATATAGAAGTAGAGGTAAAAATAATAAAACCAGGAAAATAACTTTAAATAATTTTTCATTAGAAATTAATTTTTGTTTCAAATTACCGTTATATCTGGAAAGCAAATTTTTAAACCTAAACACTAAATAGTATTTCTGAAATATGTTGAAATATTTTTTAAAAAAAAGTTTACTGTATAAACAGATTATTTCCTACATATTTATAACCAATTTCAAATGCGGAATAAAATGGTTTTAAATTTTTTTTAAAAAGTATTTAAACCTGTTGTATGAGAATAAATACATCTAAAATACTTAGAGCAAAAAATAAAATAAAAGAATTATCTGGCTGTATACCAAAATCGAGAGTAATAGACAATTTTGATACTTAATTTATAAATGAATGTATCGGGCTAAATATTTGGAAACAATTCAACACGGCTCCCCCCCCCCCCCATCAATTCAGTCTCAAACATGGATACAGGAGATGTTATGAAAAACCATTGGATAGATAAATTCTGTTAATGTAAGGAAAATAGTAAACACGGTGACATGGTAAAGGGCTCAGTCGGCGTTTTTCAAACTGTGGGGCGTAATAACTCTACGAGTGGGGCACGAGCATATTAAAAAGTCGAAAACAAAAGATTATTTTTTTTTAAATTTAATTTACTGAAAGCAAACATTGCAAATACATTTTGGCATAATAAACAAATAAAATACCCATTTACACTAATATAGTACACTTATAAATGTATCAGTACTACACAATATATTTTATAATTAATTTAACAATATTAAGTTAAGAAGTCTAATAATTACAAGTGACCTGATGGGCTTGTCATACATAAAATTTGATACACTCTATATCTATTCTCGGACCCGGCTAAAGGTGTGATAGGAAGTGCAGGACGACTCGATATAATACTTTTTAACTATTTATTCAGTACAGTAATTATCTCGGACACAATTCAAATAATCAGATAGCATCAGATGTCCCCAGAAAAGAGCAGAGGGGGGGGGGATTTTGCTACGAAAGTCGCGCAATCGAAGAAGACTTCTAATCACACACACACAATCTACCTTTTATGAATTAATCCTCTACTTAATATTTGATTTACACTGTAGCTATATGGCCAATCTTCACTTAAATCTCTTTAACAATTTAAAGCCCGAAACGTGCTATCAAAATAACTAATGCCTGATCGGTGATATCTTTCCTTATTTTCAACTTTTTATTATTTCAATCTCCAAGCAACTACGTCTAATCATCTATTCTTCTCTATTAACATTTCTAGCAAGCGAACCTATACTATATATATAACCGAAATAATCTGCATATCACGGTTTCTTCTTCAAAAAGTGTTGTTGTCATTCATAGCCCAAAGATTTTCCAAGATGGTTATGAGAAGGACGCGTATAGATCAGTCATAAATTGTATACAAATTGTGAATGTCAACACTTTCAAGCCAATCCTCGTGACATGTGTGGTCGTCGCAAATTGAATGCTGCAAGATTTTATGACTCTGTTTTTGAGAAACCCGACATGTGGGAAGAGGGAATAGAATTTAACGAGGCCAGTGGTTTGGGAAAAGATGTTTATCGTAATATTCAACGCTATTTGAAGAAAGACATGGTTTGGTTTCATATTTTCGTGAAACATGATATTTTTGATACATTTTGTAGGAAAATGGAAAATATTCGGGATAATTTGTCATTTTACGCTTTTGATGTTTGTGCGATGGGTTCACGACTTTTAAAACGCAACACCGGCACATGATTGTAGCGTGTGGGTAAGGCAGTTCCTTTTAACATGTGTGGAGAACAAAACTTCGTTATCCAGTTCCTAACAAAGGTCGTGCCAAAAAAAAAACATTGAAATTAAGAATGCCTTTCATCTGGCTTGGGCTATAGTTTACATGAGTCAATCCAAATCATTGTGTGATGATGAAAAATTAAACAATTTGGGAGAGCAATCCCATTTTCACATCAATCAACCCTTGCACAAGCATAGTATTGCATTTCTCTGCACGCTATTTACCGGAGGTATTAATTGATTACTTTACGAGCAGTTGAAAAGTAAAAATGTGTCCAGTTGGGTAAAGGTGACCAAACTTGTGCCAGACTCTTGGGATTATTTGAAATGGAATGTACCGATCCACGTGACGGGATGGAAGTTTATAAATTGTAGGATTCCTTTCCATCCACGATACGAAATGACGAAGGAACAGACTCCTCTGTACGGTGACAAAAAATTGCATTTAAAAGAGGGAAACACACAATAGGGAGGAGTGTTTGTTTCAACAGATAACAAACACTCCTCCCTAATAACAACATACAATGCAGGAAATTAAGAATTGTATACAAGAGTGGACCATTGACCAAGAAGTCTTGTTACAGTCCAAACTCAAAAAGCTGAAAACTAAATACGATAGGATTCAAAGGGATGGAGACTTGTTGAAGGAACGAATATATCTGTTGAAAAATGAAATAGATGAGTGGGAAACCAAAGAATATGACTGGAAAACCAAAGAATATGACTGGAAAACCAAAGAAAATGAGTTAAACACAAAAATTATTACATTAAAAAATAAATTGCAAAGTGCATTGGTCGTAAATAAAATATTGAAAAGGGTAATACAGAGCAAACTAAGGCTCAGTATGATTAATCCATGGCTATGGAAAAGAGTAAAACTATTAGCACGACGAGCCATCATTCACTGATATACTTTTCAGAACTTGGAGAAAAAAGAAACATGTTCGGAAAACACTTACTGAAAAAACTTTTTAACATTCAAAAAAACTTTTTTTTTAGTGTTGAACGTTTTTTGAGAGTTGAGATTAAAGACTCTACACATCTCATGATACTCAATCCTACGAAAATGAATTCTCCAGAGTATGAGTATTTAATTGACATGTTCAATTTGCCAACACCTGTTTCACCTTTACCACCAACCCCAGTCGCTTCTCCGTCCCACAAGCTATCTCAAGATAAATCCATGATTTATGAATCTTTACCTGAACCGCCCATGATTCATGAACAATCCATTGAGTCTCAACAACCCACGGAACAACCCTCTGATTCGGTGAAATCACCTATTGTTTCTACTTTACCGGAACCACCTGTGAAGAAGGTAGATTCACCTGTAAAGAAGGTAGATTCACCTGTAAAGAAGGTAGATTCACCTGTGCGGAAGATAGCTTCCATCATTCAACAAGATTCTCGACGTAGGCATTCTCCTATTCCTAGAGAAAGACGGAAGAAGGATTTGCCACGAGATCCCAGGTTGTATCGGAGACCTGATTTCAGACCACCATATCGGAGACCTGATTTCAGACCACCGTATCGGAGACCTGATTTTAGACCCAGGCAGCCCCCTTGGGCAAATTTATTGAATCCCACCTCCCAGGACACTGCTCAAGTGTTTTTCCACTGCCAATGTTTGGCCGTGTTGTGTCTCCAGGACAATGGTTTCACGCTCACCAACGGAATCGTCTCGTATGCCTTGGATCGGGGGTGTCTGAACGAACTGTTTAAATATTTGCATTACCTTAACGTTGGTACCATTTGTGTGACCAACCAACGTTCCAAACTCAAATTTAAAGAAATTCAAGTGAGTTGGAGCTCTTCAAGTCCTTTCAAACGAACTCCCCCCCCCCCCCCGTGATGCTCTTGAGTTCAAATGGACGAGACATGGGGGAATGTCCCTTTTGCAATCAGACGCAATGTCATCGTTGGATTGCCGTGCAAGGCATGTGTGCCATTCTCCATCAACCCCATTTTTCATTCTTGATTGGGTATTCATCATGATTGGCCTGTCAAAGCTCCACCCACATCCTGTCTGAAAAGTATAAAAGGAGGGCTCGTCTCGACGCTTCTCATCAGTTGCCTCTCGAACCAGCCAGCAGCATGGACCTAATCGATGCCTTCCCAGAGCACATTTCAACCACCGTGGTGCCTGTGACGATGTTTGAGAAACCAGATAAGTTGGAATACGTAGCTCGACAGGGCCAAGTCAAAGCTTTCATCATCTATCAGGAGTCGCATACCAAACGAGTGTTTGAATTGTTTTGTCACGAACATTGGCATCAAAAAAGGGCTCATTTGGACAATTTCAAGAGTGCCGTGATGGTGGTCAGGATCCCAAATCCCTTTGAACCGGACGAGATAACATGGGAAAAGGTGTCTCAAGGACTTTTAAGAAATCCTGATCGACCACTCAAGAATACGGACAAAAGGATGGGATTCATTTACCAAAACATGTTTATTACCAAAAACGACTTAACCTTTGGCTTCCGAAAGGTGAAACCCGGAGAGGTACATTTTATATAAACAATCAATGTGCCCATGCTAATTTACAAACTACCCACCTCCAGTCTCAGGTACCAAGGTAAACCCAATTTGTTTAGGAGGAGTTTTGAATCGTTTGACCAGATGCTGTATCACCGTATGGTTTTAGAGCTACACATGTCATATCCGATCCCGGCTGGAACCAGCTACATTTTGATAACGGTTCAAAAGACGGTATTTGGTGTGGACATTATCCCCGAAATAATTCTCCCTCAACTCATGGAGAATGGATTCAACCTAGGGGACTTTAGAAAGATGAAGCGGTTCGATCAAAAAGCGTACAAGCTGCCTCCTCCTACCCGGCTCATGTACCTGCAGAGATGAGCAAGCGACCTCTGGAGGAAAAATCCTATCCTTCAACCAAGAGGCCTTTTAGTAGATCCAAAATACGCACCACACCTGCGTTGATAGCCAGACCTTTAACTGCTTTGTCCTCCCATCAACCCGTGTCCATTCCAGAGACACTCTCTGTACAATTACCAGACCCACCTGTGCAGATCTCATTACCAGATCCACCTGTGCAGATCTCATTACCAGATCCACCTGTGCAGATCTCATTACCAGGTCCACCTGTGCAGATCAGATTACCAGATCCCCCTGTGCAGATCTCATTACCAGATCCCCCTGTGCAGACCTCATTACCAGATCCACCTGTGCTGATCCACCTGTTCAGATCCAATCACCAGCCCCACCTGTTCAGATCCTATTACCAGACCTCCCTGTGCAGATCCTATTACCAGCCCCACCTGTCCGTTTACCAGATTCACCTGTCCGTTTACCAGATCCACCTGTCGACACCTTGGAGCCTACAATTCCAGACGCGTTTGACAATTTGATGTCAAAAATATTTGGAGAAGAATACTCGGTTCCCGAACCGGTGATTCAAGCGCCCCCGACCCACATACAAGAACCCCAACTGCTTCACACGGTGCCTTCCCTCTTTGATCAAAATAATGATCTCATATCGTTTTTGAACCATTTCGAAGCGGGGTTTGCCATAGAGCAGCAGGAAACACATATAGACCTGGCAATGCCCAGAGTGAAGAATAGTAAGAAAACAAATACCGGATTTAAAGTTGTTGAACCCGTGGCTTTGTCATTTGTAAATAATTGTTGTTTGTCTTGCATGTAAATATTTTTGTAAATATTTTTTGCAAAAAAAACATGTTTTACTCGAAACAAGTCTCATTATTTTGTTCAAAAAATACCAACCACTACACAAGAAGAAAAATGGTTTCAGTACAAAGTTTATTGGACCAATGTCGACATCGCACTACTATTGTTTTTGGAAATTTGGGTCGGTGGCCTGATCGAGTCACGAATTACGAACAAGAGTATCCTTATACCATCATTTTTTAACCCAACTTTGGTGTGCACGTTCCTCGATCGTTTGAAAAAAGTTATTGTGTTTACGAGTCATTTGGATCTGGCCTGGGACAAAGGGGGCGAGTTGCGATTCTTTCAACTGGGTCGTCCCCGTCTCGCCGAGTTTGGGACGCATATCAACCTCACAATTTGGATGCGTATACGTTGGATCTCACGCAATGCACGCGATTGGTGGACGTGGACGTGAGTTTATTAACGTGGTTGGACGATTGGAAAATGCATCGAGACGAGAATGTAACTTGGCGTATGGTTTGTCCCCAATCATGGAAACGGGCTTTGGAAAAACATGTGGAGATCTCTCATCGGCATGCTTTGAACAATTGGATGCCAGTTGACGTCACGCTACTCGAGAATATATAAGGCAAGCAGCCACCCAACTAGAATAATTCTCTCTAAGAGTAAGCAACATGTCTGTTTCAAGTCAACCAGCCTATTTTGTCTACCTCTTTCCTCCCGATGGCAAACCAGTGCCCATCGAATTGTCCATTGCCACGATTCCCAGGGATCGCAGTGATCTCGAAGTCATCTGTGTCACCGTGAATCGTGCCGGGATGACCTCCACACCCAAAGATATTCGATCCAACAACTACGAAAACGCCCGTCTTCGTCTGGTACACCCGTTACCCAAGAGTGTGCCCGTGGAATACCTACTCTTTTGTGTGAGGAGCAAGTTTAGCCAGTTGTCCCGAGGAAACAGAGGTCTCATGGTGGTCAAAGAAATATTTCAAGAGTTGGGACTATTTACCATGTCCTTGGAAATGCTGCTCAAATTCAAAAGCATTTGCGATGTAACTTTTCTCAACCACCTGCAGGATGACATGCACGAGGAAGGGGACATATCCCACTGAACCATGCTCAAGTCTTTCCAATTTGCAAAATACCTGCAGCAGTTTAACAAGCTGCAGGTGGAATGGAGTTACAAAGTTTCAGTTTTGACAGAGTAAAAAAAAATGCCCATTGGCCCGAAGAAAGGGGGACCGAGTCAACACAAGAGTCAACTTGGTCCCCCTTTTTTGGGCCAAATAATGTACCAAGGTTGGAGAGCCTATTTCTAAAAACTTGTGCAGACACCAAGATTTATACTAAGGATGTATCAGTAAGCCAAAAGGTGCCTGGGATATTTTTTCAATGTTGCAGAGTATCAGGCAGTAAGTGTCTAATTATATTGATATTTTTTCAAAGTTGGATAGTATTAGCCAATAGGAATCGATTCACGTGACCCACCAGAGTATAAAAGGCGAGCGATCATTTACTAGACATTCTCTCTCTGAGCTCTTTCGAAAGCAACATGTCTCATCTAGCCTTTTTGGCCCATGCAAACGTATTCCATCGGGGGGGGGGCACCCCTCAGGGGACTCACCTGTTTTAGGCGAGTACGGGTATCACAATCCCGAGGTACCCTAGTGATCTTTTCCTTTTCCCAAGGGGTTTACTGTCTTTGGTAAACATGGGTATCACGACCCCGGGATATCCTAGTGATCCTTCTCTGTTTTCGACCCTCATGCTTGTCATTCACTTTTCCATTTTCTTCTTTTCCCGTCTAGACTACAGACAATTTTTCGAAATTTACATTTACAAAAGTATTGATTAATTTGTTTTTATTAGATTACTCATATTATTCGTTATTAATACTATATTTTGCGTATTGTATTGCGTTACATTCGTTTAATATTTTTTTCGACTATTTATTTTGATGTTCGTATTATTTCTTTGTTTTCTTACTAACACCGTTGGTTTTACGACCCGCATATTTGCCGTGGGTGGCGTCCCGTAAGGAGGAAAATGGTGTTCTGGGGATACCTTTGCGTTCCCTTTGACCCACGCTTCGCTGTAGATGGGTGGAAGGAGTGAGCCCGCTCCTGTCAATCGGTTGGTGATAAGTCTCTTCGGAGACATTGCTGTAGGGTTTTTGCTGCAGATAAGGGGTGGTGGGTTTACCCGTTAGATCCTCGCCCTGATGCAGTAGCACTATATTCTGAGTGTACTCCAGGTAAACGCCGTGCCTGACTATTGTCAGTTGACCGGCACACTGCCTCCCTTGTTGGACTCCGTGGTAGGTG
The DNA here is from genome assembly GCA_019973975.1 of Trichonephila clavata. Classification (NCBI taxonomy): domain Eukaryota; kingdom Metazoa; phylum Arthropoda; class Arachnida; order Araneae; family Nephilidae; genus Trichonephila; species Trichonephila clavata. The sequence goes on from BMAO01010110.1 coordinate 51,742, forward strand.
GAGGCACGCCAGAACCAAGTTTCTTTTGCGCTTATGGATCCAAATATGATGTGCCAGGGTAAAGGCCTCGTATTACCCAACTAAAACATTGGCGATATTGCTAAACATGCACGCTTTTTGATTTTAACGCTACCTAATAAGGAAATGTCACGCAAATCTCCGTTTGCCATACAAAAGGCTCTTCACGGAATAGGTGGAAATCCAAAATCTGTTCAAAAATTGCGTTCTGGTGATTTGTTAATAGAAGCTTCATCCTCACTGCAAACAAAAGATTTTTTGTTAGCCAAAACATTTCTAGATTCAACTTTAACAGTCAGTCCCCACAAATCTTTAAATTCCTGTCGGGGTGTCATTTCTGAAACTGACTTGATGACCACCCCTGAAGCAGAAATCCTTGAGGGATTTTCTGATCAGGGTGTTATCCAGGTCAGGAGAATTACAATTAGAAAGATAGTACAATTATTCCTACAAAACATTTAATATTAACATTCAATGGCCCGAAACTACCAAATACAATAAAAGCTGGTTACTTAAACTGTAAAATCCGTCTATACATTTCGAATCATCTGCACTGTTTCAAGTGTCAGAGGTTCGGACATTCACAAACTTCCTGCCGTTGCCAACTAACGTGCTCTAGGTGTGCATCTGTAGGGCATTCTTCTACAGATTGCACTCTAGAGCCTAAATGTATTAATTGCTCTCAACCCCATACAGCTGATTCCAAACTCTGCCCCTAAATGGAAAACCGAAAAACAAATTCAGGAAATCAAAACAAATAATAACATATCTTACCCAGAAGCCCGAAAATTAATAGCCCCACAACCATCTCAAACCTACGCTCAGGCTGCTAAAACAATAATTGTAAGCAATTCCTCACAAACAGATGAAAATATTACAAAAATAGTTTGCCCACCATTAAAATTGCTACAACCAATAAAATCCGTTCCGAAGCCAAGTATATCTTCCTCAGAGTCTGCAGTTACCAAAACCTCTACATTAACTCGGGTACAACTCGTACCATCCACATCTTTTGTTGCAATTACATCCTCATCAGATTCTCAGCCACCTATTCCTATGTTTACTACTGCTCCCTCCACGTCCAATAGTCTTCTGCATTCTGTTGCATTACCTTCATCCCACCAAACACTACCCCCTTCTACATGCAATATGTTTACAGGCTTGTCCACTGTGACAAATCCTACTGTATCTGAACCTAAAACCTGCACAACCAATAGCTTACCAACTACAACTACATCTTCTGTACCCCAGGCTTCAAAATATCGTACAAAAAAGCGTCCTCCCAAAAACATTTCAAAACCTAAAATAGAAATAAAGATAGCTCCACATAAGCCAAGAAAATCAGCATCGGCTGAATTCACAACTGATGACGAAGACATGATTACGTACGACGTGGAGGAAGATGAGTTTGAATCGAATTCTGATTTTGTTGTAGTAGGGGGAATACATATTACAAGGGTGTTCTAATTCCGACATGACAAGATTTTAAAAACTTTTATCAATAATACTTTATTAAACTTGGTGGGAATTTCCCCACCAACCTTTATTACTTTTTGAATTTTTAGAAAATGACTTTTTTATAAACTAGAGATTTTACCTTTTTAAACAAATTTTTACTTTTTGAATCAAATTGTTTTTTAGATATTTTTACGATTGTTTGGCGCAGTTTAGCCACAGATGGCTCTTGCGCCAAAAACCCCAACACTCACTCATCGTACGGGCAAGCCGGTCCCCATCGAATTGTTAATCGCCAGCATTCCGGAGGATGGAAAAGATCCGGAAGTGATGTGTATAACCGTAGATCACTCCAACTTGATGACAACCTCTAAAGACTGCCGGGCCAACAGGTACATTAATGAACGCCTCTGCCTCAAAAGCCACATCCCTGGATCAGTGCCGCTGGAGTACCTGACCTTTTGTGTCAGGAGCAAATTTTGTCCCCTGGCTCAAGGTAATAGAGGCCTCATAGACGTGAAAGGATCCGACCAGCGTAAAATATTTGAGAAGTTGAGACTGTTTACCATCAACCTGGAGACCTTGCCGAAATTCCAGGACTTGAATGACCAACGCAGATGAAGTGCACGAGCACTTTAATATATGAGATTCCCCCATGGTAAAGTCATACCGTTTTGCACGTTACCTGCAGCATTTCAACAAGCTGTAGGCTGAATGCAACAACCAATTGCCGATTTAACAAAGTGAAAAGAGATAATGCAACAAAACAATTGTTAATAAATAAAAAAAATGAACATTGGAACGAAAAAAGGGGGGACCGAGTTGACACAAGAGTCAACTCGGTCCCCCTTTTTTCGGGTTAATTAATGTACCAATGTTGGAATGGATACTTTTAAAACTTACGCTAAAAAAGATGTACTAAGATGTATTAAAATATTAGTTTCAAGGTTGGATAGTGTCAACCAATAGGAATCATTTCACGTGACCCCACTAGAGTAAAAAAGGCGAGCAGCAAGAAATCAGAATGCTTTTGAATGCAGTCGAGTCAAGAACTTAGAAACGCAGCTGTTCAGCATCCTCTCTCCACGGTGTCTCCAGGCTCGTATCCGACCATCGTGGTGTTGCAGACAGATGCGTGACTAGTCAGTAAAGAAAACTTCATTCCATTATGCCGCCCACATCCTTCTTTCATCGCACTATTGGCGGCGGAGACGTCAGTGGTTCTGCGTCAAGGGTAGACCAAGCAGTGGACGTCTTGCGGACAAACCACTCTGCTGTAAACGGCGTCGAATGGTACGTGCAGATACTGAATAATGCATTACAGACTCAATGTGCAATGCTATGGTTCGTGATGTGACTGAGCGATCCATCACTGCCATGCAGACAATTTGCCTGTCCTCACGTGAAGTGGTGCACTGAGGTGGATGTGATCGACCACGTTGGTCCGTTGTACCCTCCTGCATTCAACGGTCACGTATCCGCATTACAGTTGTTTGGTTTCGTCCAACGCGACTACCAATTTCCCTGAAAGATATTCCACAATCTCGGTAGGCCACTATCCTTCCTCTGTCAAACACGGATACTTGATCAAAAGCTAATCGCTGTTTTCTACGAGACATAACTGGTCGTTTTTTGAAAAAACCACAAGAAAAACACAATTGCCGAACTTGAAATCGTCGAAATCCCCAAGCCTTAAATAGCGCTTTGAGGTGGCGCCACAGGCGTGCGTGATGTGTGTCTGCGCTGAAATTCTAATCATTTGCATATCTTACCTCCACTAATGCATGTTTTAAATTTCATGTTATTTGAGTACTTCCTTCAGGGTGTTGCATTTACGGTGGCCAGCAGTGTAGGAAAAGTCTACATTCACTGTTTTAGTAGTAACTATAAACAGTCAGCTGTGTAGTCTGTTTATCTCCGTTTATCATTCTTCTATATATGCACATAATTATTTTTCAGCCATAAGAAAAATTCTAACATTTTGGATGTTGATTCAATATTAGTTGATGAAAATCATATTGTTACTGCCAATTGACTTAGAATCTCTTAAGTTTGAAAATTATTAAAATTATTTAAAATTCAGAAATATAATTGCAAATAATTTTTCATTTATAATTTTATTCAGCAAATCGCAATTAATTAAAATATTAAGTTACGATGATTTTATTAGTGAATAGAATATAACGCATTCAAGAAAAGTATACGTATAAATTTTACATTGCTAATTATTTTCGTAAAAATTTATTTATTTTTAAATTAATACTATTTTGCAACTTGTGAGTATAAAAAAAGTAACATTTTTTTTTGTTGCCTATTTGACTTTATATCAATAGATATTAAAAAATATTATTCATGAATTACAAATATACCCCATATCAATTTGTGTACACGAATTATTATTATTATTAGAAGGCCCTATGTGACAAATTTTTACAAAGCTCCACTTTTCAAGAACTGACCAAGTTGCAAAAAGAATCAAAAGTAGTTTTTCCTGTACAAATCTCAAAATATCAAAAACAAACAAAAATCCTAAAACGATAAAATTAAATTTTAAGCTGTAATATTAGTACAAGTACAAATATATGAGAAGGATAACTTAGATTTAATTCTATCATTTTTTTAATTTAAAAAATAAAATAGAGAATTTACTATAAGGAAAGAAGATTTTATTACATTGGTGTTTAGTTAAGTATCTGATAATCTTGGAAAAAAGTATTCGTACCGATATTATTTTTTAAATACTAACAATATATACTTATTGAATGCATTTTCTTGGGGTTTACATAGTAAAATTAAAATGTTTCCAAAATTGTTTATATTTACAAAAGTAATGTTTTTCTTTATTGGTAAAATTAGACAAGAAAGAAAATTTGCTAAAATATTATGAGAAGGATTTATTTTATACATAAATGGCAAATAAAATTAATTCAATATCCTTTTGAATGTATAGTCGAGATATTTTTAAAAATATTTAAAAATTGTAACCATTTCTTAAAAATATTGTATAAATTTACAATTTCAAAAAGATTTGTACAGCTTAAGATATATATTTCAAACAATAAAAAGACAACTAAGTCAATTTTAACTTACTGATATTAAGCTATAATTTGTTAACAAATTTCTTGTAACGCATTTAACGTGATTCATTTCTTAATTAAGCGGTAAGTAATATTTTAAATGAGAGACTACGATCCTGTATTCTGTTATGTCCACCCCAAGGGTTAATCCATTTTATTTATTCTGTAACCAATGAAGGCCTCTTGCTCTTTTACCACCTCGCAATAAGAAATTAAAAGCGTACATCCGAACTTCATGAACAGCCATTTATACAAACACTCGAAATGCAAGACCATGCTATGAATCCAAAGTAGAAGGTTGAAATGATTGCCTGAAGAGAAATGTTGGGGAAATTATAATATTAGCACATGCTCTTACAGACAAGTTTCTTGATTCTCCATCGCAGAAGATCCATCTTTTAAAAGCTAAATTATTGTACCTGAATGAACTTCTTGAACTGAAAGCATCATCCCTCTTTTTTACCGCCTCCGTCATTGAGTACAAAACGGGGCTCGAATGTTTCCCCAGTTGCCTTCTGGCAAAAGAAGGGTAGAAAAACGCCAGGTAATAAGAGGGTAGACAAGTAATTAGGCAAATTCAGATTCGCTCTTTTCAAGTGATAAATGTGCCATTCCCAACAACTGAACTTGGAATGACATGGAATTAGAAGTCCACTCATTACCACCTCTAAAGGCAGTTTGAAATTTAGAGAGGCGACTTGGCACCCAGGACACGTACACTCTAGCCTGCGCCTCTAATGGCGCTTGAGTTCGCCAAACACTTCCACAATTCTAATAACCCTAAAACGCTTTAGGAAACAATAGCTGATGAGCTTCAATTTTCGTAAATGAATTCTTTCTTTGTTCGTGATGGCTACCGTGCGATGCTGTGTTCCCGATCGCATTATCTTCCATTAACTTTCATCATACAGAAATATTAATTGGCCTTTCGTCAGCTCCTAATGCTCTTAGCGCCTATGATCTTCGGGAATTAATTCGATGAATGTTATGTAATGCGATTGATGAATCCCACTGTGTGTGAGGACGTGCTAGGTGTGAGTAATCGCTACTCCAAGTCCATTAGACGAACCATTATTTCCTACAGGCCGGGGTGTGAACTGAAATAAAATAGTTGACTGTGGGGAAGGGATTGGTCTCATTCAAGTGGTCAGAGGGTCTCCAAGGAATCTGTCTTGCAATGACTCACTGTCCTTTTTCGAGCCCCCAAACAATAATTGATCCAATTAAAATAATAAAGCAAAAAATTAGGGATGGAATAGAGTGAAAAAAGAATTCTAATTTGGAAATTAAACATAGTAGTTAACCAATTAGAGTTATAGATTCAACTATTTAGCTCTTTAAAAATTATATTTAAATGAAAATGTTTCTCAAAAACTTAATTTGACTGTTTTTGTAGTCAAGCACATGCTTAAGATTATTATTCTTTGAAAACCATTGTTTGTAATTATGTTTATTAAGATATCCGACTACTTGCACGACAAATTTTTTAAAAAAAAAATGGGGATATGGAAATTTTTTTGTTGTGTTTAGATTTATTTGGATGTATTGGGGGAAATGCTAAAATTAAGAAGAGAAAAAGAAATTATTACTAAAATGGAAAATAAAAAACTTAGTATATTTATATAGCAAAAAAATGGCCTGTAAAATAAAATCATAAAATTTTTTGTCTATTTTTGAAAAAATTCATGATTTTAGAGTAGTTGAATACCTTAAAATAAACTCGAACATAATTTTAAGGGGAAATGGTACGATTTAAGCAAATAATTTTAATTTAAGAATTTTCAATTTTTTTTTGGTAGCCTCCTATGTGTGTAGACTATGTAAAACAGATTTTGTGCTCAACGTTTCATAAAAAGCTAATGATTTAATTTTTTAAGAAAAAAACTTAAAACTTGTGAAGTGATTTTAAAATGCTACTCCTCCTAGAAAAGTTTTCATACATGCATGAAATTTGATTTACAAGTACGTCAAAACTATGCATAACAAAAGTCGGTATGGGTTTTACGATAACATGATTGGTAATTCGTAACGATGCATCTTTTTATGAATGCTTATTGAAAATTCCTTAAAAAATGTACAAATTTTGAGTTTAATTATTTTTAAAAAAATAAGTATTGCTTTGATTCAATAATGCATACCAACTTTTGTTACATGTACTGTTAGCAATGGGTAAAAAAAAATCCAAAGCATTAGGCACAATAGAAAAAAAGCCTTAGCATTTTAAGTGAAGACAAACTAGTTATTTTATCTTTCGAGATAAGTAAGTTTAAAGTTTTGATTTGCCAAAGTATGTGAATAAAATCGAACGCAAAAGCTATCATAATTTTGTGTTTTTAAGTTTAGAGCTTTCAAATTTGTTCAGGTTTTTGGAAAGTATATAAAAAATAATTTAAGCTAAAAAAATTAAATTTGATTTTTTTGACCGATTTTTTTTCAATTGAATCGTATTGTGTCCCTTAAAAAAGAAATAAATATATTTCTAAAAATGGGATATGAAATGAACTGTATAATTTATTTCGAATCATGAATTGTTCTTCTTTAAATATCCATTAGCTCATTTTATACGCATCTAAAAAGCAATTAAAAAATAGATCATACACATCGATATACCTTCCGAAATAATATACTGATTAGCCTTCAATAAAGGGATTATATATCTTTTATATTGTTCATTAATTTACCTCAAGGTAACGTAACATTGGATTTCTAGTAAAATATGTAATCTTAGTCGAACTGAATGGTGATCTTGGACAATTTCTGATTTAAAAATTTAGAGTTTCCATTATACTACGAAGAAAATGAACGATCTAGAAGTAATGACGAACTCATGTATTACCAATGGCATAGCTACCGCCGTATCATCCATATCAATGTTACAGGGGCCCCAACATATGCAAGCAAAAATTCGTGAAGTTTTAAAGGAGCCCCCAAGAAATTTTCGATACAGGGACCACTTAGGACTAGCTACGCCAGTGTGCATTACATTGCTTCTTTCTAGATCTAATCTTCAATAATATTGTTATACATTTCTAATATAAAAAAGAGGATATATACTGTTTGCTTAAAGCATAAGATAAAAACTCAGTTATTTACTGCTATGTATAATATTTTATACATATTACTTGTTTAATTAAATAACAATCTGTATTCACACTTATTTTACTCTTTTTTTAGCAAAATAATTTTTCGTGTGGACCTCCAATCTAATAATTCTATGAGATCATATATTCCCCACCATACCAACGAGAGAACTTTGATGAGGTGTGGAAGGGCAGATTTGAGGTGCATCAACCTCCCCAGTGGATCTTCAGTGTCGGTCTTCAATACTATAACCGATGACTAGAAAATGCCGACCACTAGGGACCACTCGGCTACCATGGCCTGAAAATAGATGAAAAAAGCTTACATATTTTAAAACATCCATTATTACGGTAAAACTTAATAAATGTATTGATTGAATCAAAATTATTCTCTGTCGTTCATATGGATTCATTTCTGAGAGGCTTTATACTGTTCCTGATTCACGCACAAGCTTTCCAATTTTCTCTTACTGCTTAAGATTTGTTGTAAAGTGTAAGACTATCACTGTTATGTTATTATTAACATTATGCATCGATAAATTTAATATCCTATCAAAAATACAAATAATATAATAATTAATCTCCAATTTTTCTAATTCTGTTCAACCGGTTGCTTAGCGGGTACTATTCCAATATAGCATTTTTATAACATTAAAATCAAAAGAGTCTCTTTTATCAAAAATATTACTTTTTAGCATATTATTTTCAACTTTTAATTGGAGATCAAGGAAATTTGCTGACTCTATATTGCAATTGGTTTTTATTAATTTCAAGTAGTGTGGATAATAATTAAAAATAGGAGTAAAGTCAACTTTATTACTGAAAATAATTAAATCATCAAGGTATCTAAAAAAGTAACAAGAGTCTGTATCAATTTTTTCATTCTCATAATAGTGTAAATAGATATTAGCCAGACTATTACTTGCTGGGCCATCCTGTGGCAGACCCTTAATTTGTTGATAATAATAGTTATTATGAAATATGTAATTTTCTTTCAAAACAAATTGTATAATAGTATTATATTTATCATAGTTTATCAATTTATTTAATGAATATTTAATATAAACATTTTTAAGTACTTTAATCATATCCTCTATATCAATAGAGTTGAATAAGTCTTCGAAGTCAAAGCTATGCAAAGATTTAATACTCTTACCCTGCATGTTCTCAACGATATCTTTACTATTCTTTACAATAATGGAGTTTGAGATATTGTCTAGAGTGCGTTGTATAACCTTTTATATAACACTAACTTTTATATATATATTAAAAACTAAAACATAAAATTTACTATGGTTTTTTTCTTTCTGACTTTTAATTCTGAAAACTTTCTGATCAATTTGTTCAGCTATTTCATGTTCGATAGCTAATGTAGCTAAGCCATTTAATCAATCTTTAGAATTTATGGCAGTTATAGAGACTGCCGATAGAAGTGAAACCTTAGAACTTTTTGTGTTAAAATTTGAAATTTCATAATGTTTGAATTAAAATTATCAATATCAATATGGTTTTCACATCTTTTGACACTCCGAGCAACAATAAATGCACACGTTTATATGGTTTTTTTATTATTCAAATATATTACGGGCTGTACATGATCATGACAAAATATAAATACAATTCAATTGAAATAATTAATATACAATCATATTATTTATGGATAGTATTTCAATATATTTGATTTTTAACATTATTTTAATTGTTTGCATCATTATCATCATTGATTTCAACAATACTTAGACTTTTTGTACTTTCAATTATTTCATTTTGTTCTAAAAAAGATACAATAGGCTTATGGTAACTAAAGTAAGAAAGGAAAATGTTTGATTCAAATTTATCTATAGCGTAAAAACCGCATCGATCGTCGTTTCATATTTAGTAGCACTGAATTTTCGATCATTGGACATATTTAAATTAAGTGTTTCATTTAGAAATTCAATTAGTGGTAGATTTTTATCATCTGCAAAGTTAATATTAAAGTCTCCACTTAAAATTATCGGTACATTATCCTATTTTTTTCCAAATCTTTTTTCGAGTATTTCAGAACCTTCTTTTGTATAAATCATCAAATTTTCGAATAAAAATTGTTGTGTCTGTCTCATAGATTTTCCAAGCGAAATATAAACGTCAACCATTAATATGTGTAGCCCATTCCCGGAATCGCAACGAGCAACGCATATTTCGCCTATATCAGATACATTAACACCAATGCTTCTAGTGGATTTAGTATGTATGTCCATATGTGAAGTAATGAAATGTGACGTATCTTGAGTATTGTGATAAATAGCTACGCCTGCTGCTGGAACTTCCGGTCTTTTATAACTTACAACAAAGTTGAAATTCGGAATATCAAGTGGTTCTTCGTTTTTCATGCGAATTTCTGACAAAATCAGAGCATTTGACTTTTTAACGATGGCATCACTTTTTAGATCAGCTGCATGCGCATGCAAACTTTGACAATTGAATGAAAATATCGATTGGATATATGAATTCCTTGGAGATGAATTCCTTTTCAATTCTAGCGTTAGATCCTTTCGATGACTTGTTGAACTTTTATGATGTTTATCTGTTTCTGAAGCATTTAGAGGTGTTCCTGTTCTACCAATGCAAAATTTCCAACTGCTGCTAATATTTTCTTGAGTAACCAAAAATAAACCTTGAATCCTCGTTACTCTTGTTAAAGTCACGTATACTAATTCTCTAGGATGTTTGCGATCGTATTCGTAGACAATAGCATCATAAGTACCTCCCTGTGATTCGTGAATAGTCATTGCCAAAGCAGAAATAAGTGGAAAATGCTTTCGTTTCGCTATTATGGTTTTATTGTTATTGGTGGTATGGTTGATGTCTGAGGAGTGATTCGCACAGCATCGTCGCCAAGATTAAGGCGGACACTAAGATTCCTCGATTTTGTAGCTCGTTTTCGTCCACATAGTTTTGGAAATTTCATCCAAAATCTTATGATGTTATGGTTTTCATCTCTCTGTACGTAACACAATTTGCCAACAGTGCCATTTGATAATTCATCTGCAACATCTATGTTGTTTGTTATCATGTAAGGTCGGTTGAGGACTAAAATTAATTCGTAAGGCAATCCACCAGTGTCATCAACTCTCATTTTATGCAACCTATGTCTAACAAAATTTTCTTGCTCAGCATTATGACACCCTACGAAAACATCAGATGCTAAAGATATTGTTTTATTTTCTTCACTGTTTAAAATAGAATGGTTGTACTCATTTACCGCTGCGTTTGTAAACATAAGCCTAATTCCTTCAGGACATACTGATTGAGCTTTTTTCTTTTGTGATAAATATTGATTCTATTACCCGTATTTCTTCTTCCGTTAAAATATTTCCATTTCTTATCTTCGTTAAAATTTCGACAAACTGACTATCCTCTTGTCTCATTACTTGTTTCAATTCAAATTTTTTAAATTTTCGCCAAGTTGTTTCGCCAGTCATTCTCTTTTTAATTTGCTTGAAGATTGGCGTCGCTTTTACATGAGGTAATTGTCGCAAATCCCCGATAAGTATAACATCTAATCCTCCAAAATATTTGTAAACAAGCCAGTTATTTGTTTGAGACGAGTATTAATTTGTTCTAATAACTCAGCGGAAACCATGCTCACTTCATCAATAATTAGGACTTTAACAAATTTGAATAAAGTTCTGTATTGATGAGCTTTTTCAATATTAAGTGGCATGATTCTGGAAAATGATATGCTCAATGCGCTATGAACTGTCGAACCACCCATAGCTTTAGCAGCCTTTCCGGTTGATGCACATGCTATATAGGCATTGAAAATGCCATCAGTATCGGAAAATCTATTATATATTTCCATTATTCCTTTTATTTCAAAAGTCTTGCTACTGCCAGCTGGTCCAGTTAAATATATTAGCAATGGTTCTCGCGTTGACTCATTTGTAGATATTAGGTTGGGCATTGTATGGAAAAGAATTTCTCGCTGTTCTTCATTGGGCCGGCGCATAAGATCATAAAAATCATCATAAGACATTATATTTTCTTTCTTCTTAGCTATAGCTCCAAGTTTATTTAACATTGCAAGTTGTAAATCATCATTTATCTCTGCATTTCGGGTTATTGTATAATTCTTGAAATGGGTTTTGATCAGGAAGTCTACCAACAACATCTCTTATTTCTTCATTATCATCTGGAACTTCTTCACGGCATAATTCTCGACAAATTTGCAATGTCCTTTCAATATCTATGTTGGATTCAAACTCTTTTCTCTTCTGTAAGATGAGATCTACATTTTCATCATATAATTTTATGAATTTCATATTTTCAAGAATATCTGCCTCCTCATGACGAAATGGAATGTGCAAACATACAATTTCTCTTTTATATTCGTTGAAATCTGTAGCCATATCATAATTGCGATAACGCATTACTCTCGGTTGATCCCGTTTGACATACTCTTTGTTATTTTTGTAGTACTTAGAAACGAATTGCGCGAGAGAAATATCTTCTAAATCTTCAGATCTTTTTTCATATTTGTCGAACCAATTTTCTTTCCATATATCTGTGCAGTCATCGTCTAATTCACTCAATTCCCTTATAGTTTTTTTAATCCTTTGCCTTTCTATAGGCCATACGGTTGGTATATAGACAATAACGGTAGAACTTTTTGACATAGGCTCTCTCAACAAATACCAAGCAGCTTCTTGACTCGTTATCTCAGTATGATTTAAAAGATTGATACTAATATTTTTAGTGATTTCAAATATATCAAATTCTGGGTGTTCATCCATGATTTCAATTATTTTTCTTTGTAAATTGCTAACACCTCTATTCGTTTTTTGTTGACGTACTCTTCGACGTAAGCCGCGCCCGAATATTCTTCTGTTATAAATTGGAAGTCTGTATTAGATTTAACAATGTTTAACATAAATAGATTGAAGGATTGTGCCATTTTTCATTAGGTTGACGCTTCGGAAAAACTTTTGGTCGATTGATTCCAGCACGAACAATATCGACATACTCCTGATCTGAATGTATATTATTATTTTCATAAAATGTTTGAAAATCATCGTATTTATAATTTTCCAAATTTTTTCTGAGATTATTATATTTTGCTTGATACACTTTAAATCCATCTTCAGTGTTTTTCATCGGTGTCAAGATCATTGTTGTCTTAACTGGCATAAAAGGAGCTTCAAATCGACCTTTCTGCATTCGTTTTGATGATACGCCTTTGTAACATGTAAAAGTATGCTTGTGTGTCAACTGTTTGAAAGTTGCAAAATATTTATCTCGTAATTGCCCGAAAAAAAAGTGATTTGTGAATAGTCATTGCCAAAGCAGAAATTAAGAGAAAATGTTAAGGATGTTAGCAAATATGAAAAATGGATATTTAAAGTAACCCTGCGAGTATTTAAAATAATTTTCTGTTATTTATTTTTTATCTTAAATATTAGTATATTTATTTAGAACACACTATTGTACTGCACAATGATTCTTCAATTAAACGATTCAAATAATAATCAAACAAAAACACTATTTGAACAATGCAGAGTATATACACATTGAAGTTTTCACTAAATCCATTCAATTTCACTTATAAGATATACACAGCACTATACGTCAACTGTAGCTATAAGCATATCGGTGACGCGAACACACGAGATTTCACCCATCCAAAAAGTTTCTGAAGCGAACAGCACATTGCGCATGCGCCAGTCAGAGCATGTCAATGACGCGAACTCATAAGATTTTCCCCTACCAAAAAGTGCTCAACGCCGCTAAAGAAGTTTTCACTTCAAAAATCGTCAGATAAACATGACGAAGTTCACCTAACACACAAGAAACTGACCGCTCCCATGAACAACTATAGCGTTCGTTCGCCTAACCAACTCTCTGGTAGGGGAGTGTGTAGTAATATAATCTATATAAGCCGGTAACACAACCTCCGCACCAAGGTGATCATTTTGGTGTAGTGGTTAAGTTACTCGGCTTCGGACCCAAAGGTCCCGGGTTCTGTCTTCCGGATAAGCGCGCCACCTCAAAACCACAAGAAAAGCACAATTGCCGAACTTGAAATCATCGAAATCAGGCGTGCGTGAAGTGTGTCTGCGCTGAAATTCTTATCATTTGCATATCTCACCTCCGCTAATGCATGTTGTAAATTTCGTGTTATTTGCGTGCTTCCTTCAGTTTGTTGCATTTACGGTGGCCAGCAGTATATATAAGTCAGTAACAACCACCGTACTAGGGTGATCATTTTAGGATGGTGGTTAAGTTACTCGGCTTCAAATCCAAAGGTAGTGGGTTCTGTTCTCCAAATAAGCGCGCCACTTTAGATAGAATGTCTTAAAACTTAAGACGTCAAAATGAGAAAAGAAAGGAAGGACTAAAAGTGAATTATTTTCCATACCGACAACAAGAACGAAAAAAATTTTGAACATTGAGAAAATAGCAAAGACTCGATTATTTGACAGTTGTTTGTCACATTAAAAACTATTTAAGGGAATATCTCGTAGCTTTGAGCCTCGATAACGTGTAGTTACGAGTATACTTTTTCTTCATGATAGTCCCTTAGTGCAGTGCTCCCCAACCTTTCAATCGCCGCTAACTGATCAACGTTTCATAGTCTTACCACTGCCCGCTAAGGGTGGGACGCTGATTGTTTATATTTTAGATTAGTTGATTTAATAATTTTAATTTAATTTTATTTAAATATACCTTTAGAATATATAATAGAAATAATTTAATGTTCTTTGAGCGGCCTCGTAGTATTTGACCCACGGACTAGGAGTTGGGGAACACTGCCTTAGTGGAATCAAGGCTTCAATTCACTTTTCTTGTTAAAACATTGCAAACTCGTCGATCTTTATACAGCGATTCTTCAGAATTTTGAATTATTTTTACTCTAAAAGTAAAACATTAATCAAATTGATTTAATTCTACGGCCAATGGAATTTCTTAAGAGTATTTTTTGGAGCTGAAATGGCTACGAGCAGAATGTAGAAAAAAGAAAAAACAAACAATCTTGTGCGTCGCCGGCATTTCCTGATTAAACGTATTAAAATAGAATGCACAGTTGCTATTAAAATAGTTTAAATTGTATTATTTGTGGAAGCTATTTTTACATTAGAGAGGAATCATTTGACTTATCTGTGTCATAAAATAATACAATCCTTTGTATTGGCTTAATACCGTGTTACCTTACCTTAAAATGATCTAATTGCCAGTAAAAAAATAATACTCTATTAATAAGCTGTTTCGTTATTTAAAAAAAAATTCTTTTTCGTTTAACCATGACTTACTTTGTACGCTATGGAATTAATGGGGTAATTCATTATTATTTTTTTTTTCCATATTTTCTTCTGTCTTGTTATCAACTTGTATTTAAAGTTTTTTATTTTACATAGGATTTTATTTATTATTATTAAAGTTTTTATATATTCTTATTAAAAGTTTTTTTCATGTTTCATGATTATTCGAAAACATGTGTTTATTTTAATACAGGACTCATTTTCCAAGGAAAATTTATTGTTGAACTTTTTACATTTATGCATTTTTGTCATCAAAAGATGTGTTAATTATAAAATGCAGGGTGTCAGTATTCTAAATCTCAAAACTGTAAAACAGTGTATCAATCCATTTTTTTTATATCTTTATTTTAAATTTATCTACTGAAATCATCTTATATAAATATTGATGTAAAAATAAACTGAATTTTCTGATGAAAATAAATGGCTTAGGTATTTTGTAATCAGAGTGTGAAAATAATTCTGTATTCAAATACCTTGTCACTCTTCAGCATATATGTAACTCATAATAATATGGCATCATTCTTTTTGTATCAATATTTTGGTGTTGCAAAATTAATTTCTTAACAAAAATAACTGAAAGTATGGTATTTTCATATGTGTTATACAATCCAGCAGTTTTATAAAATAAAGACATCACCAATTTAGAACATTTTTTTAGTATTGGTATGTATTGTAGTATTTGGCAATGTCTTTTGATGTGACAAAATTGATCATTGATATTAGTTTCAAATTATCAAAAGTGCAGTCGGTGCTTATTGCAGCAGCTTAAAGATATTTTCTGTATATTACATAATTTGTAATTTATTCTACAGGCATTGTGTAAGATTTTCTTAGAATCCATGTGTAAAACATATATACTTGTAAACATGGAGAAATGTTAATGTCTTAAGTGAAATATATATGATTTCTTTTTAAGTTTATGAGAGGCCTTACAAATAAATTTTACTGTCAATTTTAAACCTAATTTTCAAATAAAAGTAAAAGTAATGTGTTTAAATTAGAATTAGCAAATCAAAAGTAAAGTACTTCATACAAATTTTTTTTTAATTAATCGTTTGTAAAAAAAATTTAATATTTATCAGTTATATGGACCATGAATCCAAATACTTGGCAATATGTAGAAAATGCCTAATTCTGTTTCATCATTGTGTTTGTAGTCATTACATATTATCACCAGAGTCCACGTTGGAAAAGCAGTCACCAACCCATGGTCTTTGATAAATGTACCAAATAATTAATTAATTATTAATTAAAATTTTAATTAAATTAAAGTTTAAAACTCATGAACAAAATTGCTACATAATAATTTTGGATTTTATTGGATTGAAAATAAATTATCATTTATAGATCATTATGGTCCAAATTTTTGCAAATTTTCTGAAAAAATTTTTAATACAATTTTTATCTATTTTTTATTTTTAAATTTGTATTGTTTTTAGTGATTTAATAAGAATAATGCTGTGTTAACTGATATTGGCTCCTTGTGTTTTAAATACAGTGAAATTAATCATTATCTTTCTTACTTTATTGAGATAATTTTATGAGGTGTCTTAAAAAGCAGAATATATTTTAAGTTAAATTATTGAAATTTGGTTTATATAGTTATGTGTGCACGTGCTCATGATTATTAGCTCCATGCCTAACTATGTGAAAATTTCAAGAGTGGGTGGAAGTCCTTATTTTGTTATAGAGGAATCATATTAAATTGTAGAGTCTACTGCATGTTAAATAAAATTTTACATTAAAGAGCTATGATGTAGAAGTCAAGGGAACAAAACTATTAGCTCATCCTCTTCACTTGACCTTGGTTTGGAATTATAAGGTCTGATATAATAACCCATGTTTTGCTATTGTATAACCTTTTGCAAAGCTGTCTAAATTTTCCCATATTATTAAACTTTCTAAAATAATTTTTTAGGTGTGATTTTGGTTTGTGCTATGGCCTATGGTACTTTTTCTTCAGTATATTAACAGCCTCTTTTAATCAAATTAAATAGGCTCTGAAATGTCTGAACAGTATGTTTAGTTATTTTTTTGAAAGATTAATAAAATGAAGAATAAAGTGGTTTATTTGAAAAGTTGCATATTATCCTATTTATGGGATCAATAACTTAATACTTTTATAAGTTATGACAAATAATTCAAAAATTGATTTTTAATCTTTTTCATAGTTAGTATTATATTAAAAGTATTCTTAATGAATGTAATCCAAATGATAGCTTTTGTATTTTGATATTAGTCAACTACTAAATATCAATGCAACTTAAACTTTCTTTTTTAGGCTATGTTTCTGCGTAATGGATGTCAAGGATTGAAGTATTTGAAGTCCAGTAGCAGAAACTTATCTATACCTCCTTTGCATACCTCAATCAAAAATGCAGATGTCACTGGACTCAATTTAAGTAGCAAAGAATCTCAAAAAATATTTGAGATCAGAACTTATACTGTAAGACCAAGAGATTATAAAGAATACATAAAATTTACTGAAGATAATTTTCATTTGCGTATTAAGCATTCTAAACTGTTTGGCTTCTGGATTACAGAACTTGGAGGCTTGAATGAAATCATACATATTTGGGAATATGGTAAGAACTAATAGTTATTTATTCATATATCTTTTTCCTTTTAAAAATCTTTCAAGAATGAAAAATGTGATAGAGTTCAATAATTAATTTTCATAATTAATTTTAATGAAGTAATAAATTAATAATTAATTTTCATAATTGCTCACTTAGATATAGTTTTGTAAGGAAAGTTTCTATTAAAATTATAAATTCTCATATATTTCATATTATTTAATTTTTCATATTAGATAATCATGAACATAGGGCTAAAGTTCGAGATGCTCTGGCAAAAGATGTGGAATGGCAAAATAATTATAAGGATAAAGTTTCACCCATGTGGATAAACCAAACCAATGCTACGATGATGCTGTTACCTTGGAGTTTAATTACCTTGCCCAGTAAATCAGGTTTGTGTAATTTGTGACTTCTTATTTACTCTTTGTGTATGTTTATGTTGAATATATTTTTCTTTTTTCAAGGTTTTGTTTTATATACATATGTATAATAGTCTTTCTAAAATTATTTCATGTTGAATCAAAAAATTTGATAGAATTTATCTTTTTCATTATCATTCAAAGAAATATCGTTTACAGGAACATTCATCACACTAGCTAAAGTTTTTATAGCTTTGCAAATAGTTTTTATTACAGAATGAAAAAGTAATCAAAAATCTAAATCACATTATTAGTTTTTTAATAATATTTAAAAATAGAAGGAACTGACACTTTGATAAGTATCAACTTATTTCTTAAATGTTATTTATTCTAATTTATTTCCTCACTTACATACTTTGGTAGTTTAAAGTTCAATTTTTCATAACTTCTTACATTTGAAAAAGATTATATAGATTCAATACTAAAAATAACTTAATATGTTGCTGGTGGGAGAAAATTGCATCAGCTTATCTAAGAGAAAGTTAACATGCCAACAAGTAACATGCAAGTACCTTTATTGTAATTATTTAAAATCAGATAATTCATACTACTACATTTAATATAGTGTCATGAACTCACTATGGTTTAATATATACAAAAGGGGGAAAAAATTAGAAGTAGAGTAAAATCGAGTATTGGATAAATTACGCTGTTTCTACAAGTGAAACATTTTGAATCCATAATACAGTGTTAAATTTAATTATTAATAGCTGCTGGGTTTTTTTTTAATAAAGAGACAAATGTGACCTTAAAAATGCAAAAGTAGGAAGGAGATTTATTGGTTATTTAGCCTTCACATAGCTATAATATTTTAAAATATTTTTCATGTCCTTAAAAAAAAAGGTTGAATTTATGAAAAAACTGTGCCTGAAAAATAAACATATAACTGAGCAAAAATCATTAATCAAAGTATTTGCTTTAATATATTAAGAAGATTAAGAATTCTGAATTAGAATCATGTACTTTTAAAGTTATTTGTTTTGTAATCTTTTTACTGAATTTTTTTAAAAGAGTGTTCTATTTTGTATTAAAAATTCTGTATTGGATGAAAGTTCCTTCTTTGTGTTTATTTTAAGGCTAAAATTTGTTTTTTACTCATGTAAAATTGGTTTTTATTAAAAATTTGAATTTTTAAAAAAAATTTATACATATATTAGTTTTAATAGTCCTTGTTATAGTGCAATGTTAACAAACCTCATTCTGATAAATGAATTCTGTACTCAAATAATTTTAGAATGTATATGCAATGGTTGAATTATTATAAACTTATTTTTCTTGTTTTATTTTGTTCAATATAATATTTCACTTATTAAAAAAACAACTTGACATATATTAAATTGATTCATATTATTAGAATTAAGAGGAGATTAAGAAGCAAAGGAAAAGGTGGATATTGTAATTTTATTTTTAATATTGCATCTATTAATTTGGAACTTTTAATTCACATTTTTTCAGCTATTAAACTATTTAATAAAATCATTCAAAAAGATCAATGATATAAAAACATCTTTTAATTTGCAAATAGATGATTAATTTCTCTAATTATTGAACTTTATGTATTTTTCTAATTAGTACCAAATTATTTGCTCATTTTATATAAAATTTTTTTAAAATTCAGAATGAACATTTTTACAAACAAAAAATATATGTAAAAGTAAAATAAAAAGAAGTACATATAGAGACAACTTTTAATATGTATAAAAATGTATTTTTAGCAGAAAGGACTAATTAATATTGTATCTCATTGTTCATTTTACTTTATATTTTAGTAACTCTTTTTTGAAAATTCTGAAATAAAATTATGCTTTGTTGATTTCTTGTGAAAACTTGCTTTTTATAAATATTCTTTCAAAAGGTGTTTACGAACTACAAATATTTAACATGAACAGTCATACTGATATATGGGATGGAAGATTGAAAGCTGCTATGGAATTGAGCTCATTGAAACTGAAAAGTGCCAATTCAGTTTTGGTTGCTTGCTTTACCTCCATTTTTGGTCCTCACAATACAGGTATTTTAAAAAATTCTTAAAGGGAAATTTATTTTGAATTTTTAGCAAATTGAATGATTTCATTGATTTATAATTGTTTTTGCTGTCATGCTTATATATATATTATTTGCTGTATATTTTTTTTAAAAAAAATATTTAACTAATAAAAAATTTTAAATTCAAATTTTGGTTTAATTATCAAAATTATTTTTAAAATGTAATATTTGTTCTGTAAGGTATTGTTAAAGAGATTTATTTGTTTATGTATGTGTAAGTTTTATTCTGTTATCCATACTTAGACCTCATATAACATTTATTAATATTTTAATTTTTGTCTAATTATTTTTTCATTTTAAAAAGATTGTGGTAGCATTTTACGCTTCCATGCCACAGGTCTGAGGTTCAAATTCGAGGTTGGGCAAGGGCGACTCAGCCTTTCAACCCTTCGGTTGGTCAATAAATGAGCACCAGGCTTGCTTGGGAACTGAACATCGGGGGTATTGCTTCAGATTGGCCACCTGACCGGAACATCTGCTCCTGCACCTCAGCATCCTAGGTCAGGTGTACTGAGATGGGCTCAATAGGCCTTTGCCCGCATGGGCTATAGTGCCACTGAGTTTAGTTTAGTTAAAAAAGATTAAGAATTTTCTTTCTTTTGTCGTCTTAAGATTATTTTTAAATTGTTATTTACTTGTATTTCACAGTTCATGTTCATTTAAAAAAGGCATTAATTGTGTTAAACTTCAAAAAGTTACATATGAAAAGAATCAGACATTTTTTTAGTAAAATGAAATAAATAAGCTTAATTTTTTAAAATGTTAAATTTAATTTTTAATGTTTAGGAAATTTGTAAAACAGTTCTTTTTCAATATTGTTAATTGTAATACAACATGTTTGTATTGTAATACAGCTTTTATATTTTAACTATACAGATGTTGATTTTTTGTGACAGATTTAGTTTCCTATTAAAATAATTTAAATAATTGATATTTATTCTTAATTTTGAGTTGAATTAATATCCATTACTATACATGTGTGTGGCTTGACCCTCATATACATAATCAATTCTATGCTTAAAAAATAAATTGTGAAATTCAAGCTGTTTTAATGTTTTAAGCAATACATAAAACTATTTATTATATTTTAATGTGCTTCATGAAGAAAATAAATATTTTCTTCCTTTAGTGTATGCTTTATGGCAGCATGAAAACTTTGATAAATTTGCATTTTCAAGACTCCAGTTACTTAGTGAGCCGAACAGATCTATTTGTAAGTATCTGTATTTTACAAATAAATCCAATAAATAAAATTCCATTGCTAAACTATGTTTGTTGATTTTGTGAATTTTAAAAGGAACTCTAAACTTCAATCAGATTTATATGTAAATTGTTTATTTATTTTATTCTAGCAAAGAAATTAATATAGAACAAAAAGTTTTAATGCTCTTTATGGGTATTTGGATTGTGATATTTTAAAGTTATAAAGTTGTGACTCAGCTGTATTACTTTATTGATGTGCTACGCCTTTGCATTCTGTATCACTGCAAACCTTTTGTATGAAGATTGATAAAGAACTTTAATTATTAAGAGTGATTTTTTTTAAAGTAACTTTGTGTGTTTTTTGCAGTACATGCTTTCTATCATGAAGTTCTCACTGGCTACAGCAAGGGACTATTGCCTCATAAAGCATCCCCTCTACAGTAAAATAAGAAATACTGGATAGTTGTTTAGGTAAAGTTAACAGAGAGAGTTTGAAATTATTTAGAATCTGTGATTTGGTTTTACAGTATTACAATTTTATGTTTTCTGTTCTTTGAGTTTGAATCCGGTACTTAAAATAAGTTTTAAGAGCTAAATATTTGTAGAAGTTTTTATGTATTCATTGTATCTTTTGATTAGCTCTTTATTCTAGTAAATGATTGTGTTTCTCTTGCATTGTTTCTTTTGACTTTTAGTAATGTGTTGGTTTGCTTTCTTGTAGTGAAATTATTTCATTTTTGTTTTGTAACTTTTTACTATGTTAGGTTATTCAGTATTATTTTCCACTTTTTTAAAAATTTGAATATGAAATATGTTCAAGAAACCGAGGATCCCATCCCTCCTCATTGTTCATTGTGTAAAAATTATTAGTTGGTGTTTGTGTGGATATATTTTAAAGATATTTTATTATTTTTAGTATACTTTTATTGTTTAATTAAAATGTACTGTACTCTAATAGTTTTTTGCAAAAGGTGCAGTATTTTTTTTTTTTTTTGTATTACAAATAAAGTTATTTACAATTTATGTGTTAAGTTCATGTATTTAACTAACTTTTCATGGTAAGAGTATTATTTTGGTTGTAAGTGTAAAATAACTTGATTCATGTGTATGTGTAATTTGTTTTATTTATTATTTATCAACTGCAAAAATACTTAATTGTTTAAGTGGCCTTCAAAAGTGAATATATGCAGTCTTCCATTTGCTTCATCCAGAATTTACTAAATCACAAATCTATTATATAAAATATAGGTATGTATAGAAAAGTGAAGAAAGCTATAATAATTGTATATAATGTATAGAAATTACCTTTTCTATTTATTTTCTTAAAATCTCGCTACCAAAAAAAATTAAAAATTTATGGTACATTAACCTTTATTTTATTACTTGTTTTGTTCTGTTATTTTCAGTAAAGTAGCATTATTATTCAAGTTAAAAGATAAACAACATGTTTCATTATCATAAAGCAAACTATATTTTAAATCTGTCAATAATACATTTAAAGATAAAATTTTCTTCTTGAATAATTCTTCATATTTTTAAATTATATGTAGAAAAGAAGGAAAAAAAGTCCCCCCCCCTTTTTTTTATTGGAACTGTGATATTTTTTGACTCTTATATTGTAAGTATTTATTTATTTTAAGAAAAACTTAATGGAGCTGTGGTGATTCAAGAATTTTTTATATTCATAATAGAATGAAATTAAACAAGTTAGAGTAATGATAGAAGTAATCTATACTGTCATCTGGTTGCATTCAGAGTGTGTGCATTATTCAGTGTGTGAAAATTTAAACTTTTCATAAATGCTGCAGTGAAATTTTCTGGGAATAGTAACTCTTAATTTTCAAAAAGTATAGTAGGAAAAATATTAACAAATGAGCTCTTCCTTAATATGTATTTTTTTGTGTGGAATTTGTTTTACACTGTCAATTAATTTCGTCAAACAGAAAAACATGGCCAAATATTATCATCGTCTCTGTACATGTGAAAAAACAAATGTCTGCATTTGCAACCTTCCATATTAACTCATCTACTAATGAATTTGCAAAGATTTAGAAGAATAAAGTACCATATACTTCTTAATATTATCTGAGAGTGCATTTTTTATTAAAAAATTTATCTGAAATTCAACTCTTGCATATAAGTTGAATTGAGAAAAAATCCTTAGATTTTGAAACATGTTACTACAAAGGAGAAAATTTTAAATGGATGGAATATTTTTCAATGTAATTGTTGTAAAGTAAAACACTGGATGTTGATGAAAATTCTATTTCTGGCTCTAAGAAATGTTTTTATTTTTCTTTCGTTTGTTTCTTATATGCTGAACTGTGCTAGTCATACTTTCTTTGTCATGTTTTTTTTTATGAGCAGGAAGAAAGATCTTTTATGGCAAAGGATCATTGATATATATTTCATGTCCTGTAGGAAAAACTTGCTGGATGTTGTTCATATATGCATTCAGACATCCCAATGAATGAAATTGAATTTTGCGAACTGTTCAGAAATTTGGATTAAGACCAGACTTTAGGTTTATGTAGCATTTTAATTTATTTTAGAATAAAATATTTCATTTAAAACACCCCAAAAATTAAAAGTTTAAAATTGCTTGCTCATGGCCAATGGAAAAGGCTTAAAAAGAAAAATGCTTTACCAAAGAGGGATTTTTTCGAAGTTTAGTAGATCCATATATAAGCCGTATATAATTTAAAAAACTTTTTATGAAATCCTATCTTTAACTCAAAAAGTTTAAAAAATTCTCAGTTTAAGCTCAGAAATGTACTGTACTTTATTTTTTAAAAATCGCACACTAGAAATAGATAATTAATCTAATAGTAACTGCATTATGTAGGCTATGGCACATAAATACAAATCTAAATTCCATTATATGTAGTTTTGTGATGTTTCTTGTTTTGCCATTTTATTTAACTCCTGTAGTCCATTGGGTACTTGCATGCGAAACCTGCATTTTTGGAAATACGTCTTTGTATTTTCTTCCATAGAAAATAGATTTTAAACTTTTGATAATTTTTCTGTATGAAATAAGAGAATAATGTTACAAATTATAAGTAATATTATTTTTGAGCATGTGTTATGTATTTGAACATATACAGAAAAGGTACAGTCTATGGAAAAAGTTATTTTTTATTATTTACAAACAAGATTATTGTGTTTGAGCATGCCCAGAAACAGATTTTGCCTGCATATCATGCTGTTTGGTGATGTTTTTTGATTTGACAAAATTAGTTGAGAGTATAATGCATTGATGCCGTTTTTTGCTAGCTGTATAGTTTATTTGGTGCAATAGTAAGAGTTATTTTAGCAAGACTTTAATTACATTAACTGGAAAAAAAATTGGTTTTTGTTAAATTTAAAATATGAGACTTGGTTGTTTCTATTTTAATAAGTGATGTTGTTCAAGAGGGAAAGGAATCTGTGTTTTTTAGACAAAAATAAAATTAAATCAAAGTTTATTTAAATTAATTTATAAGATTAGTTATTCAAATTAGAAGTATATAAACATTATTTACTGTACTTTAGAGGATGTTTTCGTAAAATATTTTATTGAAAGTACTTATTGCTACTGTTAATTCAAATTTTAATTTAATATTGCCTTTATTACAAATTGTGTTTAAATAAAACATTTGTGTAATTTTATTTATATATGGTTTTTGTAGCTGTTTATTACTTTAATACTTATAAATTATAGTTTCTTCTTTAAAAATTATTTCTGAAATGTAACTTCATTTGCTATGTTGAAGAGGTAAGCTTTATCTTTCCCCCTTCCCATTATTGATGCCTATTTATTCTTTTTTTTTTTTAAAGAAAAGCATAAAATTTTAATTTAATCTATTTTTAATTAAATTTCAGTCTTTTTAATAATTTCTTTTAATAAAGAATAAAGGTTACATTGATCCTTTAATAAAAATTTCATCTCTTAAGAAATGGTTTTGTAAAACCAAAATAGATAGGGAAGATGCAAATTTATTTTGCATTTAAACATTTTTTTTTAGTTTTAAAAAACTTAAAGCAGTTCTATGTTAAAGATCTGTTCCTAGTCTATTCACTGTTTAACATAAGAATCTTGGATAAATATAAAAATAAATAATGCAAAGCTCTATCCCAGATAATTTTATTGCATTTAATTTTATTGTAATTATTGTGCAGATCTGAAAAAATTACTACTGTTTTTAACATTTTGTAAATTTTTGTGGTTTTATGGAATAAAACTTTTCAAACAAGTATTATTTATCTATGTTAAAATAGAATTCTACCTTATACTCTTTCTGTGTAAAAAAAACTGTATTTACTCATTACATATTCAGTATATATATATATTTTCTTGATATATAAATTAAATGTATGAAGCAAAAAAACAAAAAAAAAATGCCATTGTGAAACAATTTTTTTAATTCAAACTTTTGAAATTATTTTATCTGTGAAGTTTTCTAAATGAATATGTATTTCTTAATTAAGAGAAAGAATATGTTTTTGCAGTTTATTTCAAGATCTGATTGTACTCTTGTGTGTTGTCATTTATTTATTTGCTTATTTTTGTTTTTCGGCATTTATGCTTAAAATTATTTGCGAGAAATGTATAATAGTTTGTTGAAGTATTTATTATTATAAAATATTTGAAATATTCAAAGGACCCTACTTAATTTGCTTTGAAAATTTTTGTTTAATTTTAATTTTTGGTCTTTTGTTGTTGTTCATATTTACCTTATGATGTTTGAATGACTCAATTTATAATTATTCAAAGTTAGTAACTCCATGCCACTGGAAAATTTCAATTAATTTTTGTTTGCACTGGAAAATTCTAGTAGTTGGTTTTAGGACAATATCAAATAGATTGCCATATTTTGTAAAATCGTTGGTGATAAATTACTAGTATGGGATTACTATGCAAGTACTATTATTTTGATATAACTTTAACTTTTCTTGATTATCAATCATAATTTTCTTAAAAACCTTGTCATACATTATTCGAATTCAAACATGTATCTTTTATGAATACTTTGTGATTTAAAAAAATTCAGTATGTTAATTTATTTTATTTTAAAACTTGAAATGTCTGTTTAGTTTTGTGAGGAATATGCAATGTTCTAAACTTAAGAACATTTAAAAGTACTTATCAGTTATAGGGACCATGAAGCGAAACAGGCAACTCATAGTAAACATGTCAAATTCTGGCTTATTCTTGGTTTCTGATGTCTTAAAAAGGGAGTACAATTTTCAACTATCATCATTTTGTAAATAGCAGTTTGAATGCAATATTATTTCCTTTCTGTAACACTGTTGGCTATGTTTTCTACCATTTTACTGC
This sequence comes from Trichonephila clavata, assembly GCA_019973975.1. Classification (NCBI taxonomy): domain Eukaryota; kingdom Metazoa; phylum Arthropoda; class Arachnida; order Araneae; family Nephilidae; genus Trichonephila; species Trichonephila clavata. The sequence continues at coordinate 78,237 of BMAO01010110.1, forward strand.
AATTATGAAAATCTGGAGTTTGCTTATGAATAAAGATGCAATAATCTCTTTTTCAACTGAAAGAAATTTTATTGCAACAACTTTTCTGACCAAAAGGTCGCTTGCAGATGGAAGTAGGCAAGAAATACCGCTGTAGGTATAGCATCATTAGTTGTCCATGTGGTGTTGATTTCCATGCAATGAATTAGCTTTTGGGTCTAGAATTCTATTTACAGAAGCCTTACTCTTTATTTACTGTTGGTCCAACAAACATCTGTGTCAGTGACAGACATATTTTAGCTTAGAAGCAACTGTGGATTGATATCACCAATGTTTGTTTTGGTAAAAATTTTAAAAACAATCGTTAACCCATGGCTCATACAACTGATAAGTATCAACTTAAAAATTAAACAAATCAAGGAATAATTTAAGCAAGCATTCATGCAATGGTAAAGAATACAATCCAAAATCAACATTTAAGTAAAGTAAATTCTCAAAAATTAATATTGTATTTTGCCTTTTCTATCCTTTAGAGAACAGCATATTTTATTGTACTACACATTTTATCAGCGTTGATCTATTTTTTTTAGTGTAAAATGTGTTCATATTTTATCTTCTATATCATAATTAGGGCTGGATCAACTCATTTTTGGGCCCAAACATTTTCTTGCTTTGCCTCCCCTCTCCATCATTTCCCAAAAAATTGAGTGGAAGTATTTGTTTCGATTTGTATTAAATATGCATCAATAAGTTTTAGTTTGTAATCATATATATAAAAGAAACAATATATTTTTGTTTTATTACTTACATTTGTCGAACAGAAAGATAAGTAATCTTATTTATATACAAATCTTTTCAGAATTGAAATTTTTCTGGGCCCTAGTCATTTATCTAGCCCTGGTCATGATGCTAAATGAGCTTACCTTTTATATGTTTAAGTAAAAATGATTCTTATTCATGGAATATTTTAAAATTTTAAAAATGCACTGTCGTTAACTTGTGTATGACTTAAAATGTTGCAAATTTTCATGAAATTTCCGAGACACTTTTCTGTATAAAATTGTGTTCTGTATTTAATTCAGGCTCTTTTTCATCTTTTCCATTTGGCAAAAAATATAATGTAAACATCTTTTCTGCTCCAATAAAGTATAGTATAAATTCTGTAATTATGGTCAGAGATTTGAAATGAAATAATTCATATGCTATGTGTAAGGTTTAATTTCATGTATTATTTCTACTTAAGAATTTATATGGTACCATTTGAAATCTCCTTTTGTACCTGGGAGTTAATTTTGATTGCTTATTTTCAGTGATTCAATGTATTCTTTTAATGTATGTTTAATGTTCTTTCTATGTATGTATTGAGTATTTTTTCTTTAGTGGTATTCTAATGTTTCTCTTTAAAAAACAATTCATTTGCAAAGAATAATGGAAGTTAAAAGAATGGAAATGAATTTATGATTATTTGAAACTAAAATATGCAGGAAGATTTTGCGTGACAATATATACTTAGACACATTAAGTTGTTATTTATTTAAATCTGTGGTTTATGTTACTTTTATTCTTGTTTTTTGTTCATATACATGTTATATCAGTCTTAAAAGTGATATTTTAATACCTTATACTTTGTGTCTTTGTATTACTTAATGTTATTTCTAGAAAATGTTCATAACCAAATACAAGACAATATAATTGCGTATTTTTTTAAATTAAAATTATTTTATTTCTAAATTTTAATATGTTTTGATCAATATTTAAAAAGTGTATTCTTGAGGCTGTAATTACCTATTTGAAACTGATTTATTTATTTAGTAAGCTTGTTTAGTATTGGACAGATTAGAACATATTTTTATCAATTTCATAAAATGTTTCATATGTGTTCAAATAATGTTTAAAAATAGGATCATTTGTTGTCAAAAATTATTTCATATTTAAATGACAAGATAATCTATCTCATTCATCCAATTATAAAATAAATAGAATATTTAATTTTAAAAATAAATTTTGTACCTAATGATACTTTTTTTTAATTAAAATTTTTTTTTAGTAATGAGTTATTTCTCTATATGTAATGAAATAAAATAATAGCATTATTTATAGTATCTTAAAAGTTTAGATTTGAGGCAGGGGGGGGGGGAGTATTTATGTATTGAAATGTTAATAAGAATTTTAAAATGAAAATATAAGCTGTGTATTTATAAATTCTATTTCATGTTTTGTGCATTCACTTTAATACTGAAATATTTAATTCAAAATTTCCAAACATTTTTGTTTAATTTTTTCATTATACTTTTGTGTTAGAAATTAAAGAATAAAATTTTAGGTAATAGTTTCTAAAACTCTCATAAGTTTACAATTAGATAGTTGTTTTCCCCGTTTTAATTGCAACATTTTTTTTTATTTCCCTTGTACATAAATGTACATACAATTAGTAAAACGAATATGTAATTTTACGATGATGCTTCAAGTAAGTTAAAATTAAATTCATGGAAATTTTAAATGCTAGATGTATTTCAAGAGCTCTGTGAAATGTGTGTGAAGGTAGCTCATAAAATTGTTCATTTAGGATAAATTATAACTTTTACAAAGAAAAGTAATTTTTAAATGATTTTATTCATCTGTAGTGATTTTCTTGTATGGCAGGGCAGACTTCATACTGCCTATAAGAATGTATATTAGAAAATACCTTATCTACAATTTTATAGCAATTGACAGTGTTGATTTTCTATTTTGCCATTAGTGTTCTGATTTATACCAGGATCATTTATATATGCTTCTAAACATATCACAGTTGTGTAATAATTAAATTATATATTTTTTCTTAGAAAGAATGTTGCATTTTAATACCAAACATTGTAATATTGAGGATACACATAAAAAAAAAATAATTACCATCCTTATTTCCTTCCTCCAGTTTTGTCTAATTCTTGTATGGAAATTGTATTACTATTTATTTTTATTACTTTATGTTGAATCTACAAAACTGTAATTAACAAATATTCATTAGTGAAATTGGAAAATGTTCTTTCGTTTTAGATGAAGGTTGTATCCCCCTCATTCTTGCATACATGTATTCATATATATATATATGTCTATACAGCTGGTAGGAGTTCTAGTCATTATTTTAAATTCAACTCTTGCTGTATAAAATAACTTGTTCACTATTTATATTATTTATATTTCCCCAGCAAGAATTTTCTGTATATTTACCACCATCAAATATACTATTAAGTTACACTTCTTTTATAGTGAATGTTATTATTTTGTAGGTTAAAAATAAAAAAGTTTTGAATTTGTGTGCTGGTTGATTATTATGTCTACATATTCATTTTTTTTTTATTCATTCTTTATTAGATTTAATTTATTGCACTTTATTTGTTTTAAAAATGCTAAGAAAAGTAAAAACTGTATTAGTTTTACTAGTAATATTTTGAATTGAAATTAAGTATTTTAAATTGATGTTTTCAAATTTACCGATTATTAACTATAGTATTTATGATGTAATCATCTCATATCATAGGTTAAAATATATCATTGGATCTCAATTTTGCGTTTTCAATCAAATGTGACTTTTCATTCCAATTGCTTTTGTTTCTCACCATCACAGAAAATATGAAGAGTTGTGGATTACATTAAAAATCCTCAGTCTAACTTAAAAATCTTTTTGCTTTTGTGAATTATTTTGTTTAGAGATCATGAAATCAACAGTTTTTTTTTCTTCCTTTTTTTCTATTGTTTCATTTTATAAATATTATTTTTTATTGACTTGTTTATGTTGATTCAACTTCTAATAAGCCCACAGACTCCATAGTCTAATTTTTTTATATCAAAGTGCAGTAAATTACATTTCCTATCATATTGTATAAAAGCCTTCTTGGACATTCTAGGAAAAGAGTAATGTTGTGAACAATGTTGCTTTAACTTGGAATATATGATCATGCTAGACTTTAAATAATTTTTTTTTAGCTTAGCGAATTACTAGGCTTTTTACTTCCATAATCTTTTTTTCTTATTAGGTTACTTAATTAACCTGAATGCTAAAAGCTATGGCTGTTTTTTTTTAAAAAAACTTTTTTCCTTTTTAAGCATCTGTTACAATATTTAGTTCTTAATCATCTAGTATAGTGGTTCTTTAATTGTAGTCCGTGGACCTTCGGGGGGTCCGCGAAAAGATGTCATTTGATGTTAAGATTTCCCTCTTTTACGGACTAAAAAGCCTCCTGGAAAAACTGAAAGATGTGCATCCTAGACTAAGTCACTGAATTGCTCCCAATAAAAAAAACTACTAAAACATGTATTTCGATCAAGAATATTAATTCAAGGTTTTTTTTTTAATCGCTTGCAGCTACGTAGCCTTTACTCACTGGGGTTCAAAATTAAGATAATTTGCATATTTTGTCGAATTTCATGTACAGATTTCAACGAAACGTAAAAATACTGCTTTAAAACAAAAATACATATCTTGTGTGTCGAATACACAAATGTATACGTGTGTGTGGGCAGAACTAGTCGAGGATTTATAATCACGCGTGCCAAATTATGCATTTCGTACGTCGCCGAATTTCTCGGGGTTCATTTTTGCAGCAATCGGTTAAATTGAAATTCAAACAGTAAAAGTGAGTAATCATAAATGATGAAATGTAGCGAATTGTGGGTAGGCTAGAAACAAGCCAGTCTCAAATCCAGATTAGTAGATAATTTGATTTAATGCCTCGTGTTTTGTTTGATTTATGGAAACAGTTTCAGGATACCGGATCCTTAGAGAGAAAGCCTGGGCAATGTTGTTCAAGAGCCACAGCGACCAGAAGATCGCTATTTGTCGATTAAAGCGAGGCGTAACAGGGATGCTACACCCTTTCAAATCTCTCTTGAGTTGCGAATGGCCACAGGCAGTGCCGATTTAAGCTCATTTCGGGCCCTGGGCGCAGAAGATCTACGGGCCCCCTTGGTACTGGCAGATCGAAATTTATTACCAGAAAATTGTTTAAGTTCAGCTTATCCGGGCCCCAAGCTCCCAATGGATAAAACCGCACTGGCCACAGGAACCCAAGTCTCAAAGGTAACTGTTTCCAGAAGAACTTCATGAGAGAGGGCTACTTGTAAAAAGACATGTAATTCGCGTTTCTCTCAGCTTAACGAACAGAAGAGTTCATTTAAAATGGTGCAGAGATTAGAGAATGGATCATGGGCGTCCGTTCTCTTCAATGATGGGCCTAACCGGTGATTCTCGCCTTACTTTCATGCGGAGTGAACCACAGACCTGCTACCTGCCTTCCAATATCTGAGAAATTGACAGTGGCCGCGATAGCCAAGGTGGCGGGCTCATGGCCGGCGTGTCATGAGTTCGAGCGTAGTGCCGCTGAAGACCCGCCGTGTAGGGGCGCGATGCACGTTAAATATGTCGCGAGCTCAAACGTCCTCCCATAGGTGTGGTGTGGTAATTAGGAGAGGGGGCAACTCAGGTGACGTTCTCGTCACTTGACCATGGTTCAAAATTACGAGGTCCGTCGCCAAAAGCCCTCGTGTAGCTGAACACTGCGGCATTAATATTCACTCACTAACCTGAGAAATTGACCATTACGGCAGCAGAGGCTTGATAATCTGGGCATAGCACTGGATGGCCGTGCGCACCTCTATGTAGTTGAAAGAGGCACTGAGAGTGTTGTGAGGTATAAGGATGAAGTCTTGGAGCCCTATATTTGTTTTTTCATGACCCTGATTATATTTTAATAGATGACAATGTGATGCGACAAACAGCTCATCTGGTCGCCAAATTTCTAGAAAGTGAGGATATTCACTGCAGAGGCGGATTAAAGTAGTTGGAGGCCCCTGGCGGTAAAAGGTTTGAGGCCCATAGGCTCAAGAGTCGAACCACTAAAATAGTGAAAAGAGTCACTTTTAATTCTTAAAACAAAATGTATTGATTACAATAAAACTCATCGGCTAAAGAAAAATCTTAACTGTATACAAAAAAATTAAGAGCTTACACTTTGATTTCTCTTTGGGAAATTCATCAATTATTTTTACCATATCCATTTTCTCCAAAACATTTTATTCTGTATATATATTTGGGCTTGGGGCCCAAACCTGAGTTTTCAGAGGGGCACTAATATTCTTTGTTACGCCACTGGTGGAAGCCATCAAGCTTGGGGCCCCTTGCGGCCGCCAGGTCCGACACCCGCTTAATCCGCCTCTGATTCACTGGATGGATTGGCCTGTCAGATCAGACCTCATTCCTATAGAGCAGAGTAGGGGAACCCACAGCCTCCATGAGTTTCTTGTGCGGCCTTTATGAAAGCTTGTATTAATTAATATTTAATTATATATATTACAATATTTTGCAAATCAATGGAATTAAATACAGAACGGCATGAATGTTTGTATATTTTCAATGACTACTTGTTGAAATAGCCAAGTTGGGACGCTACCTAGCGCAACACAACCAGACGTCACATTTAACAATTATATGATCTCTACACAAAAAGTATTTTCTTACTATTATTGTTGTGATTGACTCCTAGTTCGTTAAAACGTGTTATTTTTTCTGCCCGAATGGCATTTGAATATTAATGAAGTGTTTTATAATGAGTTTTATGTTGACTGAGATGTACTAAAAAAGACGCTTTTGATTTATCATTTGTAAATCTGGTAATGTGCTGATAAGAAAATCGTCTCGTATTGTTAACGGTCATTGGGAAAATCGTTATTGTTTTACTTATTCTGTGGGTTTTTTTAGTACTCTTTGTTATTTTATTTCTCGCACGTGCACGCTTTCATAGAGAAATTACTTAATATTTCTTTTTACCCAGCGTGTCAAATTGAAAGAGCAGAAAATTAAATGAAGAAAACAGAAAATTTGATGTAATGTGGGAGTTTTTATTTTTGTGAAAGATAAAATGGTGTGCTTGTTGTGCAATACAGTCAGGGTCGTTTTTAACCTCCCCGGCGCCCTAGACACTTCAAAATGTTGCACCTCCTCCCCCTATTTCCAGAGCACCCCCTCCTCCTCCTTCAGTTTTTACCTTGTCAGTTTTTATTCGGAAGGGATTTGCTCTTAACTCTCTTAATCTTTTCCCTTTGTCTTCTAAAAAATGGAGAGTCTTTCCATTATCCACCACCTATGGACCCGCTATGTCCCGGACTGGCAACCGGCAGCTCTAATGAAAGAAAGTGACATAATTTGGTCACTCTTAGTCATTTCTTACCTTTTGGCATCACGTCCCTCCTCCTTTTGTAAATAAGTACAGTAAATTAATAAAATCGTATGAAATTAGAATTTAGAGTAAACATTAACTATCAACTTTTTAACTTGTTTTTCATTCAACTTGTTAATTATCGTACTATCTTCTACTTTTAGACATCCTGACAGTTGAGCCCCAATCATTATACAAGTGCAATAAAGGTTTTCTTCAGTGCAAAATCATTAATTATCTATACAAATAAATAAAATGTGTCTGTTTGTAATTTCAAATTAACAACTTTTTATTTAATGCATTTAAAAGTATATACGGTACTTATATAAAAAAAATCAATTTTTAAAATTTTTGTCTGTTGGTCTGTCTGTTTGTTCCGGCTAATCTCTGAAACGGCTCTACCGATTTTAAAAATTCTTGCACCAATGGAAAGATACATTAACAGCGAGTAACTTAGGGTATATTTTATCCTCGTATTCTTACGGGAACGGGAGCTACGCTGATAAAACCGTAGGGTGTTGCTTACTCCCCTCTAAGTTGGCGCGAGATTATGCATTTTGTAATAAGTACAAAGAGTACATGGCGAAAGATATTTTGCGACGACTGCAGCAAGTACAAGCAAATTTACCTTTCAATGAACACGTCTACAACGAAACGCTAATGATAATTAAAAATAAGATTTTCACAATGGTTGGGGGGAAAAAACTACATGATTTTGAAAAGATTAGTCCGTGACAAGTCGACGGAAATGACTTCGATAATGAAATTGCTCGAGAGTTAGACTACGATTTTATAGCAATGCAATATCAAGTAACAGAATTAATCCCTTAATTAACTACTGAACAAAGTCATGTTTTCCACCAAGTGTTACGTAAAATAGAATCCGGTGGTGGTGCACCCTTTTTTCTCGACGTTCTTTGGAGGAACCGAAAAAACGTTTTTGCTAAACTTATTATTAATGTCCGTCAGAAAAAACCAGAAGATAGCAGTTGCTGTGGCATCTCCCGTTATAGCCGCGACACTACTGATCGGCTGCGCATTCTGTTTTAAAATTACAGTAGAATATTGCACATGAAGATTCACCCATCTGCAATTTCAGCAAAAATAGCTCTCGAGGCAGGATGCTTCGACAATGTAAGCTTTTAATGTGGGATAAATGTGCGATGTCTCACAGGAAAACTATAGAAACATTAAATCGGACTCTTCAGGATTTATGAGATAGTACAGATGTTTCGGCGGAATGGTTGTTTTATTGGCTGGTGATTTCTGACAAACTCTCCCTGTAATTCAGATGGGTACACCGGCAAATGAAATCAGAGCCTGTATAAAATCATCAAGCGTATGGGCAAAAGTTGAAAAATTCAGTCTGAAAACGAATATGAGAGTATATCTTCAAAATGAAGTATATAGATTCGTAATATTATGCAGAGACGCAATTGAGAGAGAAAATTGGTTTGGATGTTTGGACGCAGATGTGCTGGAGGTTATATTTTACTTTCCAGAGAATTTTTTGTAATTTAGTAGAAAATGTCTATCTTATTATTCGAATTTATCCTGGCTTGCAACAAAATTAAAATTGTGATCAGTGGCTGTGTGCAAGATCAATATTGGCGCCTAACAATGACATTGTCAATATATCAACCCTGAAAATTTAAAGAACGTTCGGAGGAAAAGGAAGGAATATTTATCAATGAATACAATCATGGATAAAGAACAAAGTCCTTTAATAGCCCAGTCATCTTAGTAAAAAAAAAGGGTCAACTGCGGAATGAGAGATAATAAGCTGAAAACTTGTATACCTTTATTTTGTCACTCTAAATGTTGTCTCATAAAATCTCGTGTCCGCGTCTTAAGATATTCAAGGTCAAAGGTCAAAAAATTCGGTTTTTTGCAAATATCTCGGTTTCTATGGCCTTAAATTTATATTTATTATAAATATTTATACATTTGTTATAAATATTGTTGAGAATAATATTTTCTATAACTTTAATTGAAACATTTTTTTATACACCAAACCGTTTTTGAAATAGAGGGCGCTGAACGCGCAATGGTTGGCTATCTACAGCAAAATGCAAGGTCAACAATTAGTCACATGATTTAATACGCCTTATAAAATCTATAAACCTTAAAAATGTATATGGTTACGAACAATTGGCATTTTTTATTAATTATTACATTACATTTAGTAATAGATTTCATTAAGTATATTTTTTAATACTCCGCGTCTGTTCATGTGGTTGAAAAACAGTTAACTGAAACTATAGACTTACTTTAATTATATTTTAATATATGCTAACTACATTTTAAGAAGAAAAAGGAAATACAATTAGTTTGAAATGTATAAACCTTCAAATTTGTTTCCTTCTGTGCAGATTATGCCTAGACCTGCTGACCCCTATTGATAGCTTAGTTACCTCAAAGAAAACATTATTTAAGAATAAAAAATCTTTTTAATGTACCATGTTTTTATAACGAACTAAAAAGCATATTTTCATGCATTGTCATCCCCTTTTAAGCTATGGTCCAAATTTCAAGTCTCTAGCTCATCGTGAAGTTAGTTTAAAATGAATTACAATGTTCAACCCTGACAGACGTAATAAAAACATGGTAAAATACTCAAATAAAGGAGAGTTTCCCTCAATTTCCAATGGACTGTTGTTTGTTTAAATGTCTCGTCTCGATTCGACTCCTCTCTCGTTGGAGTCTAAGGTTACACTGAATGTTTATGAGCGCTAGAGGACGCTTTACATTCTTATACACGTACATTTTAATACACACCGAACGTTTAATTTATAGCTAGTTGATGGACACATGTTTAGCTAAATAATAAAGACCGATTTCCTTTTCAACAATTCAGTTTCTATTTGCCACGTTTATTCGTTAGTTTTAAATTGTATTTTAGCTACGACGGACGTAAAATTTTGAGAGTTATGTCTGATTTATGTTTTATATGTAATGAATCACTATCACAAGGTTATCCTGTTAATGTAGTGCGCGGTTTAAAAACTTTGAGAGCAGCAAGTATCGAACGAAAGGACGGTCACATTGATTTTTTTAATTCTTCAACCTCCGTGAATGTACATACCGAGTGCCGAAAAGTGTACATTAGTAAAAATTCTATTGCAGCATCGAAACGACGCATTGAAAACAGTGAACCCTTATCATCACCTAGTGTCCCTCGTAAAAGAAGAAATGAAGCGTTTGATTTCAAAAAGCTCTGTTTATTTTGTGGTCAAGTAGCTGATGAAGCAACATAAACTTAAAAAAAAAGAGAAGTACAGGCGCAAGATCAGTAAAGTGAGTACTCTTGAGTTTAAAGACAATGTCTTAAAATGCAGAAGAACGTGGTGATTCTATAGGAGAATTAGTGAAAGGTCGTATACTTTGTGAGTATGATTTGATCGCTTCTGAAGCAAAGTATCATACTCTCTGCTATACAAATTTCTTAAATCAGATACCATCTACTGAAAAGAAGTCTCGCCAAGATAGTCAAGTCTCAGAAGCTATGGCAGAGATTTTTAATAACATCGAAAATCACGACGATTCCCCATTTACATTGAAAGAGCTCATAGATGTCCTGACGAGGTATGTACCAGATTATAAAACTATAATTACGAGACTTCAAAAAAAATATTTGACGAATATAATAATTACGACAAAGGTAAGATCTTTTACAATCATATCTTTTCGTGATACACAAGTTAATATATTATCAAAAGCTTGGTATGATAATAAAAAGATGGATCTCGAAGAGAACGGTTGCGAATTGTAGAAGCTGCAGCAGCTATTATTCGTGAAGACATTCGGTCATCTGTCGTTGAAACCAAGTCTTATCGACCTCCAAGTAAAATGTTGTATGATGTAAATCAAGATATACCAAAAAGTTTATTGCATTTCTTACGAGAAATCATAATGAAAAACAGAAAAGGAAAAATAGCTTATTTAAAAACAAAATGCACGTAAATAAGTCATGCAATTATAGCTCCATTACGAGAACGATCATTTTCATCACAGCTACTATTAAGCCTTTCTGTGTTTCTTCATAGAAGATATGGATCTAAAAGACTTATAAAAGTGTTATATAGCTTGGGTTTTGCAGCTTCGAATTGTAATACTGTACAGTACAAAATTTTAGCAGTTTACCATCCACAGCCTCGTATTTTATCATCGGAATCAGGGGTGCTAGTTCAATGTGTTGGAGACAATGCTGATATAGATGTCTATACTCTTGATGGTAATAATACTCTCCATGTTATGGGTATGATTAAGATTGTTACTCCAAAAGATGCTGTTCTTTGCAATGACCGTATACAAAAATGTACAACCAAACCATGTGCAAAAGAGTTAGCAGCAATATCACACGTGTCTCTTCTAGCATATGAAAAACCAATTGTACCTGGATTCAAGTCAAAAATCTACATAGTGATCAAGCATTAACAGAAAAGAATTTAAACGGTATTGATTTGTTGTGGTTATACGGAAAGTGGAAGAATATTTCATCATTATCTGAGTGGAATGGCTTTCTCAAACAGCTTTCTAAAAATAATAAGGATTTTTCTACTTCTCAGGTCATGTTTCTTCCTTTTATTGATCTTCCTGCCAGTAACGTAGACACAATTTATACTACTTTACATTGCGCTGCAAATATTGCCAAGTTACATGGCCATAAAACGTGTTTAATTACTTTTGATCAACCTGTCTAATCTAAAGCACGTGAAATAGTAGCTGCGTCGGATGCTAACTCAGAATTATGTAAGATAGTTGTTAAATTAGGAGGATTTCATATGATCATGCCCTTTCTTGGATATATAATGGACGGAAGTGGACTCAAAGAAGCTCTAAGTAAAATATATGCTACGAATTCAGTCGACAAAATGTTGAATTGTCACGCTTATTCAAGAAGTATCAGAGGTCATACATTGTTACGGCTTGTATTGTCAATGATAATCTTCGAAGGCATGAAGATTGAAGATTGTGTGTTAAATGGGGGGGGGGGAGTTAACTGAACAAATTAATTGCCGAAATGTTTTCTATGAAGGCATTGAAGGGTGTGTAGGCAACTCAAACTTATTTATTGATCAATTTCAGAATAAACTGAATGAACTAAAAGCTCGAGGTCCTACAGCACAATTATGGGTACAATATTTTGAAATGGTATCAATAGCACTCGACTTTATTCGCGCTGAAAGACTGGGACTTTTCAAAGAACATCTTAATGCTGTACGAAGAATGCTGCCATATTTTCATGCTAGTGGTCATTTTTTATATGCGAGGTCTGTACATTTTTATCTTCAAGATATGAACGATTTAGAAAATAAAATGGATGGACAAACTTTTAAGAACTTTAAAAATGGATTCTTCACCGTGAAATGAACAGAGAAATTTAATTCTGGTATATGGACAGATATGGTTATCGAACAAAGTCTAATGAAATCTTTGAAGACAGAAGGGGGAGTATCTCGTGGTCAAAGTACGCAAGAAAGTGTTTTATGTAAATGGGTGTTTGCTATGTACGCTACAAATACAATTTGTGACGAGATGGAGAAGTTTTGTACAATTTCTTTAGACTCTACAGAACAACACGTTGATGCTAAGGATTCAAGAGTAAAAAGAGATAATACTGATGTAAGTAAACTAGTTGAATGGCTTACACTTCATAATCCCTTTCCAAATACGCAACAATTGGTATCTTTAAGTTTCTGTAATAGTTGGAAATGATCAAATTAACTATCACAAAGCCCATGAAATTGGATTACAATCAATGGTAAAGATAACTGGTTTAAAATTTAATAAAATAAAGTTAAAACGATCCGATAAGGTTTTACCGCTTTCGATTGTCAACAAATCTGTCAAAATTAACGGTAGTAGAGTTTCAATTGATCCATTGCTACTCTTCCAAAGAATAACTGTAAGCAAACAGTTTGAACGTAATCTTCAAGAATATCTCCAATATGAGCTAAGTCCATATCCATCAACTTTATTTGATAATGATGGCATGAGAAAAACCACGAAAGCGACATTATATGACAATATGACTCCTGTAGATTTTGACCTCGATGAAAATAATGTAACATACATTATCGATGGTGGGTTTCTTTTGCATCGCATCGTATGGAGTAAAGACGATACTTTTTCAATAATTTTAAATAAATACGTAAAATATTTACAAAAACATTATGGTTCTGAAATTGTAGTTGTATTTGATGGATACTCGGACTATAGCAAAAACATAAAAGCAATGGAACAGCTAAGAACTCCTGCTTTATCCAAATCTAATGATGTTTGTTTCGACGAAACAATGATTGTATCAATTAGCCAAGAGAATTTTTTGTCGAATCGATGTAATAAAATTTTTTTTATCAACATGTTGATTGGGAAATTAGAATCTGTTGATATCACGATAAAACAGGCCAAAGATGATGCAGATTTTCTTAACGTAGAAACAGCTATTGGAGAATCGGAACATCACAGGACTGCCGTCATAGTAGGAGAAGATATTGATTTGCTTGTCATTTTAATTGGACGTACTCAAGCGCATCAAAAAGACGTGTTCTTTAAAAAAGTTGGCAAAGGAATGTTAAAACTCAAATATACTTTTCCAAAAGTTTTGATAAATATCCTCATTATAAAAAGCATATTTTGTTTCTGCACGCATTTAGTGGCTGTGATAGAACATCTGCATTTTTTAAAAGAGGGAAAAAAACTTTCATTAGAATATTAGAGATTCTTCCGAACTTGGATCAACTAGCTCAAGTATTCCAAGAAGAAAACTGTCCTGTACAAACATTACATGAAAATGGATTTCGAGTCTTGTTGACGATATACAATGCTCCAAAATCTGAGAACAGTATTGATGATCTACGATACACACTCAATTCATCAAGTCAACAAAGCTCAACAAGCCCGTGCAATTATCCAGACGTTGCAGATTCAGACGTTGACTTTTTAGAAAAAGAACTAAGATGTATTGAAGCTCTACGACATCTGGACATTAGGAGGTCCCACTTAAGAAGACCTCAGGTATTTATCTGTAATGTAGACAAATCCTATGACAAGGAATCATTGCACAATGCCCTTAAACTAAAAAATGAAAATTTAAACGATGAAAATTTTAAAATTGATTTTTCCATCACTTCTTCCCGGTCTAACCATTGGGTCCTTTCTGTTAACCCCAAAATTTAATTAATTCAGGTTTCCGTTATCTCAACATCGAAAGAGTTAAAATTAACTCCTCACATCTGTTAGGCAATGTTCTACATGTGACCTGTTTGGTCACTCTAAAAATATTGCTCTTCTCTAATTGTTTGCCTTAAATGTGGCACATCTGATACACATGATCACAATAATTGTACCTTAAACTGCGTTAACTGTGTCAAATGTAATGAAAAATTCAAAGCAATTTTGACCCCAAACACAGCTGTAAGGATCGAACCAATCCTGTTTATGAATTACAAAAAAAAAACGAGCCCTATCTTTTACTGACTTTGGATTGTAATTTATTTCATAAGATAGTATTTATTCTAAGAGAGATTTTTCTCCTTCAATATATTTTCATTATAATTTGCAATTATTATTTTTTTTTAATTCTTTTTTATTAATTTATTTTTTTTATTTGTAATTTGCATTGCCTTGCTTCTTGTCGTTTTTATAATAGTATTCTTTACTCATGTACTCATTTTCATGTATTTTTATAATTTTATATTTGTATGTATTTTTATTGATGTATTTTTATCTCTGTACTTAGTTATTTTATGCATTCTATTCCTGCTAATCCATCTCAGTTAAAACCACTCCTTTTTTAATTCTGGCAGATCGACTAAAAATTCTGCAACTAAATGCAAATCACTCCCGATCTTTCCACCTTCAGGCTTACTCGGTTGCAGTGGAGATGGGGTTTGATTTACTTCTCTTCCAGGATCCTTATCCTAATTTTAAACTTTCCTTAAATTCTTCACTTGGTTCTTCTCAATTCTTTTCAAATTCTCTCAATTGTGCCATTGTTTGTTATAACGGAATATCATTTGCAACTTTCGCAAGAAAACAGATCACACTGTGTCTGTCAACATTAAATTAAACCAAGTTCTCTCTCTCTCTCTCCTTACTGTTATTAACGTTTACTTCCTCCCTCACGATGATTTTTCTGAGGCTATTAATCAACTGAATCTCTATAAAGGAATAAGTAAGAATTGTTTGTCAGCCGAGGACTTCAATGCAAGGTCAGTTTTTTGGGGATATAAGAGCACTGGCAGGAAGGGGGATATCTTGACTGATTTCTTGCTCTCCAACAATTTGCTCCTTTGCAATATTCCAGGGCTGGGGCCAACGTTTCATGGCCCGAGGTCTGCGGTTGGGAACCCCGATCTCACCGTCATATTATGTAACCTAACTTCCTTTCTTGAGCATTGGAAAATTCTTTCAACCGAATCTCTTAGCGACTGTAGATCCACCCTCTCCGGTGTGATCAAACCTTTTCTAACTTTGTCTTTAAAACCAAATATGGCATGAATAAATTTATATCTAATTTTCACAAACACTATAACCTTCTTAATTTTTTCTTAACTAATATCTCCTCAATTGGACTACTGGATGATTTCGCTTGGTTATTAATAAACACTACAAAAGCCTCTGCCTTCTAAACTCTTAGAAAGCGCCGGGTTTTTAGCCTTCTTTCAAATGGTGGAACAATTATCTAAGAATCCAGCGAGAAATCAACTTAACGTATACAAGCGCAGCATGGTTTCCCTCACAAAACATGGCCTTCCGGTCGACGAGGTTGCCTCCATGCAATCCAGGTATAAAGCTCTTCGGGTCTATAATAAAAAAATTAATAATTGACACCAAGAATAAAGCTTTGGAATCCTTCTGTTCAACGAATTCTAATAATTTTGGGTTTACATTTAAAGCAGCTTTCGAAAAGTCAACCAGCCCTACTAATCTTTATCAGATCTCAACTGGTGACCCTACCTCTCCCTTTCAAAGTAAGATAAGCCCTCTTCTTGATTCTCATTTTCCTTCAGGATCTTCTCCTATTCCCCCTTCACTTTCAGAAATTCATTCACTCTTACCTCACTAACAGGGTAATTATTTGGGCTGATAATTCGTTTGCAATTAAAAAACAAATTTATAAAGGTTGCCCACAGGGGTCCCTGCTTTCCCCTATTCTATGGAATATTTATTTTAATCCTATTCTTTTTCTGAACTCTGAACTGTTTCTTCTCCAAGCCTTTGTGGATGACCTCGCAGTAGTCTCTTTTGGCCTCTCGCGTAGGGAACTTGAGAATAATACTAACAAAATCTTAAGTTTAGTCGATTCTAAGCTTTCCGAGCTTAATTTGTCAATAGCAACTGTTAAAACAGTTTCATTTGTTTTCCGATGTCCCTTTCTTCAATGCCGTGGCTTCCGTGGGAGCTCGACCTTCAGGAGAAATACGATTTTTAAAATTGGTCCTAATTCCATTCATATTGCCAAGTCACACAAATACTTGGGTGTCAACATTGACAACCTCTTATCTTGGACTCCCCATATAAATTCCATCAAAGATAATCTTCTCAAACTTTCATCGTGTTTCCAAAAATTTCAATTACCAGCATATTTCCCTAATGTAACTTTGGTATTATTCTGTAGTACAACCAATCATCTCTTACGGAGCAGGAGTATAGGGTGGATTCCTGACCTCTGCCCAGATATAAAAACTTAAATCTATTCAGAGGAATTACTTATTAAAAATTACCAAAGCTTATAAAACCTCTCCTACTTATGCTCTTAATATCCTATCAGGGAGATCCCCCCCCCCATTCATATTATTATTCACTCTCTCTCTACTTTAAATTTCAAATTTGGAACAACAGAAACGATCTCCTTCCGGTCTTATCCCAGTTTCGAAGTTGGACTCTTATATTTCTCTTCATCAGATCCCTCTGGGTTTTTTTCCTTCCACATCAATACTTTCGAAAGCCCATCTGAGTGGGAAGTGTACACTGATGGTTCTAAAATCGGTTCCGAAGTTGGTTTCGCCGTGTGTATTTTTTATCGGGGCTTTCCCTTTAAAATGTATCTTTTTAAGATTCAGGATTTTAATTCTATCTTTCAGGCAGAGTTCTCTGCCATCGGCCTCTCTGTCTGTTGGGCAGTTCATCATAGTACTAAAATTAACATTTATACTAATGTTCTCCTCTATCCTCTTTCTAAATAATCTTACAAACAAATCCAGTTATCTCAATTCTGTTAAACTTAAATTGTTTCAAATCAGGAGCTACTACAATCTTTACTGCGTCAAATCTCATAACAATAACCTCTATAATGATTACTCCAATTTTTGTGCAAAAAAAGGCTGTATATGATGGTAAAGTGTTTTCGGTCCCTACTCCCCGCTCTTATCTCTCTAGTTCTTTAAATAAATTTG
The DNA here is from genome assembly GCA_019973975.1 of Trichonephila clavata. Taxonomy (NCBI): domain Eukaryota; kingdom Metazoa; phylum Arthropoda; class Arachnida; order Araneae; family Nephilidae; genus Trichonephila; species Trichonephila clavata. The sequence continues at coordinate 95,812 of BMAO01010110.1, forward strand.
TCCTTGAGTCTTGGACCTCTTATTGGAATGATTGCAATACGGGACTTAGAGTCACAAGAGCTTTTTTAATAATCCTAACTTTAACATTCCTTCAATCTCTAAATATCTGGTCCATTTTCTAACTAATAAGGGCCCTTTCCCCGCTTACTTGCACAGGTTCAATCTCCTTTCGTCTCCAAATTGCATTTGTGCCCGGGACACCGACCATTACGTCTTCCACTGTCCCTTCACTGCCGATCACCATCTTGTTAATCCCAATCGAAATGCTCTTTCTCCTTGGGTTAACTCTGTTATTAATAATCGCACTATCCACAATAAATTAATTTCTTGCTCCGCTATTTCCAAATCTATTTGTGATAGGCTATCTTAAACCCTCCTTTCCACTCATTTTTTCTGTTTCTTGGCCTTCCTATCTTGCTATTCCTTTAAGCTTTTTTTTTAAAGTAAAATTGACTTTCCCTGACCATTTGCTGGTTCTCGTCATTTGACCAATGTCTCTCTCCCATCCCCTTTCCTCTCCTATTTACGAAGCCTGGCTTGCATTCCTCCTCCGTTGTTGTTTCCATTGACTTGGGGTACAAAGCGTTTGGAGAAGGGAGGTTATTGAATGTGATGCCTCTTCCGCTTTGGCACCCCTCCCCCGGCGACTTTTGGTTGCCTCTTCGATTGCCACTCGTGTGAACAGGCCATTATTGCTGTCTTTCCAAAATATAACAGGACAAAAATGTTTGGACCTCCGCTATCTTTTTCTAGCATTTTCCTCCCCTCCCTAATCTCGAATTCCCTTTTAGAAGTGGTTCCCTTGCTTCTCTTATTTCTTTTGCCATGTCTTTCCTATTTCATTAGTTAGACAGCGTCTGTGTTCGTGTTGTGTTTTTTTTTTCTTTTGTATTTGCAATATTATAAAAAACTGTAAAGTTTTTCTACTGTATTATTCCCCCCTTTCACAAGAATTTTGTGTGGAGGGTCCCTCATGCGGGACCACTTTGTATACTTATTTTGTTTACATTAATAAAGTTACATCTCGGAGGGTCGATTCACAGCTCGAAACCCTTTGGGTGGGCTCGATTCTCCCGAGTAAGTAAGTAAGAAAGCCATGAAGTACAGTAAGTCACTCTCTTATGTGTGGGCAAAAAACGAACATCTGATTATACTGTCAAAATTAAAATTTTAAAAAAATTGGAGGTAATTTAAAAAAATTCATGCTATAGAACAAAAATTTCGCGTAAAAAATTATATTGGTGAGCCGGCTTATTTCAAAATTGTGTAAAAAAAAGTGTTAGGTATATTTAAAAGCAGAATTTTATAACGAACTGCATTCTGCCGAATTCTTGTTTATACGAAATACCCAATTTTGTACACATTTGTCAGCCGTAACAAGTAATACCACAAATTAAACTAGATAATCACCATTTTTTTCCTTTATAATAGGCAACGAAAATTCTTTAAAGATAAACATACCTACCTATATTCCATGTACTTGCTACAACAAATCGCCACGCAATACAACTTTAATTTCTTACAAACTTTACTCTAACACTAGTTTAAAATAATTATGTGTGTGTTCTAAGTTTTCAAAATAGAAAAAAAAATGTCAGAAAATACTTTCATACAATTTTTTTATAACAAAATAAGTACAGTAAAACCTCGATTTATGTGAATTCGGAGTTGCGTGATATTCAAATCTCGTCGATTCGGTTTTTTTTCCCTCCATCAATAAAACTCAGGTGGAATCATTATTTCTAGAGCCTATTAAAATTTGTAATTTGATTGAAATTGTCAATCCTACCTGGAAAATAAATTCAAAAGTGGATATTGATGTCGATGGATTTTCAAGAATTGCTGGATTCTCACAATCAGGTGCTGATAATTGATGAACTCATAGGTTTGAGTGAGAGCAAGAAATTGAAGGGTCTGTAGATCCAGTTCATTCAAAAGATCGTATGTTGGTTTTTTATTTGACAGGCCTCGGTTTATTTGAAAATGGCTACAAATTTTACAAAATACATACTCCAACGAAGAGCGTATTTTTTCAACAAACCAAGAAATAAAAAAGCTATTAGCATACTACGAAGAAATTTTGCGGGAGAAAAAAATCTTTGAGCTGGCAGACTACTTGTTAGATTTTATGAAACCTTATGCGCAAAATAACTTCGGATTACGATTTTGTATTTGTGTAATCTAAGAATTTATCAAGATTTTTTCCCCTAAATTATTATTTTCTTTCGTCTTCGGCTCCAACTAAAAACAACTTATATGTATTCCCCCCCCCCATATGCAAAATTATACACCAACTTACGCGAATTTGATTTACGCGATTAGCACTCAGTCCCACCTTTCGCTTAAGAGCGTCGTCGAAATTCACAGATCTGCTTTATCCAACAGATGGCGTTGTTTGCAACTCGGATGACGTCATAAAGATGAAGCCTGTTTTCTGGAAACCTATCGTTACTATAGCAACGGGGTGTGGTTTAGAAATGATTGACAGATGTAGTCAGTATGAGAGCGCATGCGCTCTTTGAAGAACCAAATCGAAGAGAGGAAAAACGTGTCAGCAAACGGGGGGGGGGGTGAGGAAAGAATGTGAAAGAGTTTTCTACAAATAGTTTCAACGTTTGAATAAGGTTCTATCACTGCCGCACAAAATCGGGTGCGGAGAAATTTTTTTTTTTGAAAGCCGTGCTAGTGGATCGGTATCAAAATGTGCATTGCACTTCTAAGTATATATAGTTCTGAAATCTACTCAAAAATACATTTTTCTGCAGAAATGATGAGGCTAATCGGTCTAGATTTGTCGGAAAACATAGGATATATTTGCTTAATTTGGGTATAATTATTATGTGAGTTTTTCCCATTCATATGGAAAATAATTGAGTGCAATGCATTTGATATTTTGTCACATGAATTATTGTATTTCAGGGTAGGCCTTTGAGTATAACATTTTTGAGGGAATTCTATTGTAGAATTTTACTATTTCCTAGTTTCGGATGACATTTATCCCTTTTTGTGGAAATTGGTATTGTAGTTTAGAAACCATGTAATTCATTTCAACTTTTCTACAAAATCATCGTTATAAGGCTCCGGATTTTTAGGAAGAAAACCTTCAAATTATCTCTTGACAAATACGTCTACATTGTCTTAGGTATCATAAACAATGCCCATAAGATTAAGAAGGGAAACGAAATATGGGTGGGGGTTTTAATTTTTCGACGAAGAATTTGGTAGATCTTTATTTGAAATTTAGAAAAAGTATTTTTTTTCCTTCGAGTTTTAGGGAATATTTGTTTTATTTATCTTTGTTACCTTTATTTATTTATCGATCTAATTCTCTTTGTTTGATAGAAATATGCGAAATTTTAATAAGTTTCTTTCTGCTCATATCTCTTAGATACAAATTGTATTTGAAATTGTCATAGAAGGATGCTTATTATGGAAATAAAGTTTCGATTTGAATCTTTAAAAAGAAAATGTCATTTTTCTTAGAAAATATTAACTAGAGCACTTTTTTGTCAGTCCTTTTTTAACAGCATTCCATTTCTTGTTTTACAAATTAATGCTATTTCCAATCAGGAGCATAGTTACCGCATATCAATGATACGGGGCCCCAAGCTTTGAGGGCGGGCACCCAAACGTGTAAGCAAAAAATCGCAGGGATGGCCTTAGAGAGTGCCCTCAAGGATGATACAGGGTCCACTCAGGACCAGCTCCGCCAGTGTTTTCAATACTCATGAAAATGTGACACAAATTTCACAGCCTTCAATTAAATTATTATATTCATTGAATTAATTTTCAAGCTAAGCTTCCTTTTTTTTATTTCCTACGTGCAACGTTTTCAGAATATTTATTGTATATAGTCTGCGTTTGTACTCTCATAATGTTATTTTTAGTGTCGCCAATTATAAGCGGAGATAAAATCGGTGCATATTTGTGATCGGCTCTTTTCTTTTGAATTTTTACTGCTTTGATCTCCTTTTCTAGTGGCACGATTGCGATGCTTAAATTCCCCAGAGGAGCGGTGTGGAGAACAGTAGTGCGCTTTTGAAATCTGATGTTACTATCAATTCTTTCATGAAATTATCTTCATAAGACTCATGATTTACAGAGGAAGTTCTTCAGTGAATTCACAAGCATGTTTATGATTGTTATCTTGGATATCAAAAATAAAGTCCAACGGGCTAAGAAGAGGGAAGGGATTTTAAATTTTTTGAAGAAAAAAATAATTTCCGAAGTTTTATTTTTGTAGAGAGAAGTGGTGGAGGGAGACGATATATATATATATATATATATATATATAAGTGTATATATGAATATATATATATATACGTGTATATATGAATATATATATATACGTGTATATATGAATATACACTGGTGTGCAAAAATTAAGGACGAGACGGTTTTTTCAATATAACTTTGTACAAAAGCATTCCAAATCAACACATTTAATACCGTAAGATCCCTAATACGTAAGGACATGAGTAATGTAAGCAACACTTACTAAAAGAGAAATCAGAGGGATAAAAAGAAGTTTTGTTGAAAAAGTAGCATGGAGCGCAATGCGACTGAAGGCCGAAACATCCCTGTGATGGGTGTCCAGCAAGAAATATCCGGTCTTTAGTAGGGGATATGATCTCCCCTGACTGCTAGGCAGGTTTCACAGCGTCTGCCCATGCTGAGAATGAGGGTGTCAATGAGTTGTTGAGGAATTGCTGCCCATTCGTCTTGCAGCGCCAATCGAAGTTCCGGAATCGTTACCGGTGGTAAGGTACGAGCTGCCAAGCGTCTGCCTAGAAAATCCCATACATGCTCGATGAGATTGAGATCCGGAGATCGTGCCGGCCAATCCATACGTTCAATATCCTCACTCTCTAAGAGCTGTTCGGCAGCTACTGTGCGATGACATGGTGCATTGTCGTCCATGAAAAGGAACTGCGGACCCATAGCGCCTCTAAAAAGACGCACATATGGAAGAAGAATCTCGTTACAATAACGGGTCCCATTGACTGAACCTGCGTCGAAGATGTGAAGGTCTGTACGACTACCAAGCATGATGCCTCCCCAAAAGAGAACACCGCCACCTCCATACCTGTCCCTTTCAATGATGTTCGAGGGATGATTGCGGGGGCTCTATCCAGATGAGTATGCGATGAGAATCGCTACTAAGACTGAATCTGCTCTCATCTGTAAAGAGTACTCGTCCCCATTCATTGTCTCTCCGATTCCGGTGTTCCCGGCACCACAGAGAACGCCTTCTCCGATGGGCAGGCGTTAGAGGTACACACCGTACAGGGCGTCGTGCAAACAGACCACCACCGTGCTGTCTTCTGGCCACGGTAAAACGCGATATCAGTCGTCCAGTCGCCTGTGTCGTGTGTCTAGCGATTTCTCCCGCTGTCTGCCGCCTGTTTCTTCTGGCCTGTAAAGCAATATACCGTTGATCTGCGGGTGTGGTTCCTCATGGACGACCACTACTGAACCCCCGGATAGCTGTTCCTGTAGTTTGAAATTGTCTCCAAAGTCGTGAAACGATGCTGTGAGCAATTCCGAACTCTGCAGCCACACTTGTCACACTGCGACCTTCTTCCAACTTCCCAATGATTCGACCTCGGGTAAAAGCATCCAGATGTCGTCTAACAGATTGATTATTCGCCATTTCTCGCTGAGGCAGCAACTCGGTGTGATTTTAACTGCTATACGGTGTGCAATCTCTTCGCCAGAAATACTAATCTTACACCGACAACATGCTTTACTACTCAGACACTCCCCCATTACGTCTACCTGCATATCTGCGCATATGCTACCATGCATCACCTCACTTAATCTCCTGATTGGTCTTTCTGTCCGCTCTGCCTCTTCGTTCAGCTGATATGCTAATTTTTCGACTTCGTCCTTAATTTTTGCACACCAGTGTAGATAAACTGATACAAAATGTTTTATTTGTTTCTAGAAGATACGTTTTCTGCTTCATTTATACGAAAATTAAATATCTCATTGTAAAATGATTATTATTTATAATATAAGGATAGCATACACATAAAGAATTTTACTTGCATTTTATATATGTGCGATGATGTTTATAATAATATTTTAATTTTTTTTATTTATTTTAAAATATTTCGGCTTATATATCATAACTTTTCTGAATAATATCAACATTTCAACTTATAACTAGCTACGAGAAAACGTTTTAAAAACACCTGATATACATAACACAACCTAGAATATCCATTCAGTTATTAAATATCATAAAAACTTAAGATTATGAACCATTTTTCTGTTGTATCCTTTTTGTATCCAACAAGCTTCCAGAAAATGCCGAAAATAACTACATCACGTATTGTACCGCTTCTCAACACTATTAGAACCCCTGGTGTGAAGCATCTCACATGCACGAAGTCGTGCACGAAGATGGGCTTATTTTTAGCATTCGTAGTTTCAGTCCTGTATGGAAAGGGCGTCATAATTTATAGCTCGATCCTACGAAGTTGTCAGCACTCTTACTTTGTTATCAGAACGCGTCTGTCTTCTTGTCAGAGAGCTAGCAGGTAAGTTACTTAAACGTAAATGAGATAAAAGTTATGAAAATTCGGTTCAAAATGTGCAATGCTTCTTCCTGTGTGTTTCATTCTATTTTTGGTTAAAATTAACTAGTTTGCTTATTATGATGCTCAAGTTTGGCTTATATACTATGATATCATTACTACTCCTATTACTAGTTTATTTCTTTGGAATTTTTATGTATCGTATACTATTTTAAAATGTTTTATTTTTATTTATATAATTCCTTTATTGTAAAACCCATGGAGATAGGGGGAAACTAGTACTAAATATCAGGCTTCGGTTATCTTACAGAATTCACTTCTGACCGTATCTTACTCGTCATTGATCTTATTTTTCAATTCCTACTATTAGCTCAAACTCTCTATATTTATATATATATATTTATCTTGTCAAATTTTGAATCGTTAATAAAATACTTTCTATTCATCCAATCAAGTTCAAATAATTTTTTTAAACTTGTAGTGGATAACACTTGATGTTAATGTAGTTTTTTCAAGTATTAATTCATTAATTACCGGTTAATGAAATAAATTGAAATAAGTACCGGTTTTTGAAGCCAACTTAGATTCGTCTCTATTGTTGTAACAATAGAGAACTTAGAATTGTAACTGTTAAAACAATGGGAAAAGTTGGCGTCGAAAACTGGTTTTTCAGCCAAACTATCCAAACCGGGTGTGCATTGTTACAACAATGCAGACAAATTTTGCTCTTTTTTCAATTCCTGCTATTAGTTCGTTCTCTCCCTATATATATATATATGTTCAAATTTTCAATCGTTTATAAAATACCTTCTATTCATCCATTCAAAATAGGAACTGACTTTTTTTTTTTTTTTTTTACTTGTTGATACCATTATTATGCACTGGCAGTGCAGTTCTCTCTGCGTCTTTTTTCACAGCCTAAAACATTTACTCCGAAGCCCTTACTGCGTTCATAGCCTCTTTTTAAACCAAAATTGTCATCATGAAGCCTCAAGTGTAATATAACTCATATTTCAATGTATAATAAAAAAAATTACAAAATTAACTGAAAATTATATTGATAAGTATTAAATAGTAAGACTACTTTATAAAAATTAGCTTTAACAAAAGTATAACTGACTCATAAATTTATGTAAAAGATATTAATTTGCATTTAATACTAACATAACGTACTTTAAAATTAACAAAATGGAGAATAATAATGTTTTTTGTTCAAAAAACAAATTAAAATGTGTCACATTTACTTCATCATTTCGGAATTATGCTCAAAACAAAACTGAATTGTTGACTAGATGCACGGCTGTTTTGTGTTGCTTTATTTTACACTTTATTGCGCAATTTAATTCCTATTTAAACTCGCACAGACAGCCACACCTGCAAACGGCCCGACTTCCACCATGTGACGCTCTCTTCTTGTTATCATCGGCATTTTATGTATCTCTCTATACTATTTTACTCTAAAACTTTTTAACAAGTAAAAACCATGACTAATTTAACTTAACTTAAGACTAATGACTTACTGGCCAAATATTTGGCATTTGTATAAATAAATTTAACTTTCATAAAAATGGAAATATCTCACAAATATTTTGTCCTTTGTCCTTCACCCTCAATATAACTTTAATTTATCATGAACCCCCTCTCAAGGACCCCCAGATGATGTAGGGGCCCCTTTGGAATACTACGGTCTAAAGAGATGATATAAGACAGGGGTGACCAACACAAATGACCTTGACTTCGAAAAACATTATAATCCCGCGAGCCATAAATAAATGTATATACGTATATGTAATAAACGATGGCCGCGCGTTGGAATGGAACTTCTAATATGATCGCTAATTTTGATTGAAGTTTTATTTTTGATGACATTGACGAAGCAGTCCTTTGCTATATTAAAATCAGTTTATTTTACATTTAACACATAGCGTTCCACATAAAGAGAAGCAGACAAGAGACACAAAACACAAACCAAGCTGCGGCTGATTACATGACGAAATACAAAACAGAAGAGAAAACAGGGCGTTCTCCAGGAATCTCAGTGTATATATAGTCGGCTCAAATCACATGATCTGAGTGGGTGGATAGATTTTAATCAAATACTCTCGTTAGGTGGCTAGAAAGTTTATTAATCAAACGTGGGTCCTGAAGGGATGGACCATATGTAATTAAAAGTTATTAAGAATAATTAATGGGAAATATTACATATATTTATAATAGATTTGGACTCACACACATTGCAAACATTTATTGGATGAAAGCAGAGGCAACGCAATAAAATAGAAGCAGTTGTGGGATTTATTTGTTGCAAAACACGATACTAAAAACAAAAATATTGCACAAAATATTCGGATTTTGCATAGTTTTTTTTTTTAAACTCGCGGGCCGGGCCGCAAAACAAGGTGGGCCACGGGTTGCCCACCCCTGATAAAGGAATTTCGCTGTTTATTTCAGAACAGAATCATTAATAAATTGTATTAAATAGAAAAAAGATTAACTTGAAACTTCTTTCTTATTTCTGTTATTTAATTTTCATTTTTTTAAATAAGGATACAGAGCTGCTCTACTTGAATACTACAAAAATTGTAAATTATTGTACATGAAAACATGCGGCCAAACTCAGATATCTGTGAAATTGTACGCTTATTTGACTTATATAGGACCAAAACATTACAATAAAATTCATCTAGCTTTGACTCCATCACTCGATTTCAACGCCCGAATATTTTTTTTGAACTAAAATCTCTCTCAAAAAAAAGTTTTTTGGAAAAAAATTCAAATAAAAATTTTCCAAATAAAACCAATTTTGATCCCACATTTTCTATTTACTCCTTACCACAACCCGATTCATACATTTAATCTTTTCTCAAAACTCTTAAAGTAGCATTTGCTCCCTAATCCACCCCTGACAGCCATTCCCTCAATATTTGCTCCTTAATTTTTAACAAACATTTACCAAAGATCTTCGAACTCTTAAAGCGGAATAAATCTTGCAACGAAGCCTTGGGCCTTGGTTGGCCATTACAAACAGTTGGCGCTGGAGAGAACAGGTTATAACAAGACACTTAATTAATTTATCGATCGGCATATCCCCACGTGAATGCAAGAGCTCGATAGATTGTCCCAATCTCTCTGTTTCCCCTGAGACATCGTTCCCGACAGTAATTGCTGGCTAATTTACACTTGTTTGCGTTCCCTGTGGAGCGATGCCACCTTGCACATCGGGTTAGTTTAATAATGTGGAAGGCGGAACAGTTGTTGCCAGCGAACTTGGAGAAGTTGAGTCGACTGTGTGGGGTATAGTTAAAGAGGAGGAGTGTTGAGAAATTCTACACTGCACAACTGCTTTTAATTGTGAACAAAAGAGGCTATTAGACAATTGAAATTATGAGTCTTTAAGTCAATGTCTTAAATTTTATTAGAAAAATCGACGCGTGCTATGTTTGTTTTCCAGAACTATTTATTAAATTATCGAATTCCTTTTTTCTGTAAGCAATTAGAGTTAGATTAACATTAAAACAAAAATCTTCATACTGAAATTCTCATTAACAAGTAAAGTAAAAAAAATTTAAGTCAATTCCTACTTAGGCCAACAACGAAAAATTTTATCTTAGTTACACTTTATTAAATAGTTACAATTAATATAAATATGTATATACATATGAAAAATCACTATATTAAGTGACAATAAAGAAAGCGATTTTCCTTGCAATTTTCCACTTTCCTTTCTATGTATGATTTTGGACTACTTTTGTCTGTTTGTTATGATTTGTCCATTAATTAAATTTAATTATTGTAATAAAATAGTATAGTAAAAAATCACATTCGCAGAGACTAGACCATCCAAAGTGGAATTCGAACCCATGACCTTCGGATTAGAAGTCATTGCGCTACAGGGACACAACATGTGATTCTCCTTTCCATATATGCTGTTGGACTATTATTTTTGTTTGTTACTTTTTATTCATTGTTTAATTTAATTAATGAATTAATATTTGAAAAAACTATATTAATATCAAGTGTTATCCACTACAAGTTTAAAAAAATGTATTTGAACTTGAATGGATGAATAGAAAATATTTTATTAACGATTGAAAATTTGAACAAGATTATATGTAGGGAGAGAGTGAACTATAATAGGAGTAGGAATTGAAAAATGAACCTATATGCTTAAATTTTTATTCACCTTAGAAATATCCGTGCATTACTGCTATTTAAATATTAGTTAAAAAGTGTAAAAATAAAACGTGTCTACAGCTATATTGTTTTTTTTTATTATGTAAATTGGTTTTAAGTGTAGTTATATAGCTCGTTTTCTCCAATGTGCCCATCAGTGGCGCATACAACAGGGAGGGAATCCATGGGTTCGAAACCACCTCCACCCTTTATTTAGTTTTAGATTAAATATACTCTTGTATATATAGTACGTAAAATTTAATGAAGTATTTGTTATTAAAAAATTATTTTATTAATGAATACTAATTATTTATTCAATAACCTATTTTTTACGGTTTTTTGTTCTCGACAATCGACAAAATCAAAATAATATTTTTTGGGGCGTATTGGGGTATGATACTCGTACGAATTTTGTGTAATGAATGTTTAAAACAGTATAACAGTTTCCACAAAAACTCTTGAGCTATTTGGGATGAAATATTAATTAATAATGAACGCTCTTTTAGAAAATTTCTCTCTTGATTCTACAATAAGGATTTTTTTTTATTCCTTGTAAAAAAAATACATCGCAAATATTTCTCTCTGCTATTAAAAGTTTTGTTCTTTTCTTCAACCAATAATCTCTACTTAATTTCTCTTTGTGTTAGAATAGAACTATTTCTCCGAATTCCTTCCTTTGTCGTTCCAAGTAGGTAGAGTACAATTAAACTCCTGTGTCGGAAGAACGCTTTTGTTAATTCGATTCAAGAACAAAAGGCAAGAGATTAAAGGATAAAAAGATTAAGTTGATCTTACATTCCGATGTGTGGGCACCTCGAACAACTTACATTCAAGTTCTAAAAGCCTTTCAATTTGTTCCCTCTTTTATTCATTAACTTCGACATTGTTCTCCGCAGCCTATGGTTGGTTGAATCGAAAATTCCATGTCCGATAGGAAATTCTCAATGGGAATTGACGCCTCATCGCCAATCTTGGCGATTTATCATCACATTAGAACGATCATTAAGGTTTTATCGCCATCTCAAATAATTTATTTAAATTACAGAGATATAAGTAAATTTATAAAGTTGTGAATGGCATTCATGAGCTGAACTAATTAAATTATGGAGTTTAATTTTCCTTTGAAGCGCTAGAGTGAAGAATTTTAATTTAATATAATTAAGGCGAGACTATCTTGACTCACATCAAATAGAAGTTTATACTTCAAAGGCTTATATATTAAATCGACTGTAAAGTTAACTTTCAAATTTTTGATTCGCGTACGGTGTTGGAACCTTTATTCAGCAGTTTGATTAAAGCAAATAACTATTAATGAATATTGTAAAAACTTACCTTAGTGTTTCATTCATAAAAGAATCACGTAATGAAATTAAACAAACATACAGTATAAGAAACGGAATTCCATTTCCAATTCTTATATTTTATTTATTTATTTTCTTTTGAAAAGTAATACGTTAAGAGAGATTATTCGTGCAAGCTATTTTTATTTCCTGTTTGAAAGTAATTAGAACTTTGTTTGCTTACCATTGTCACATTCATTTGTGTGAATTATACTCATGCCCATAAATTACGGATAATGAAGTTCAGGCAAAGAAAGAGACAGAAGCAAAACAAATTTGACTTATTTGTAAAGTCTATTTATTAAACAAAAGGTAAAGAGCAAAAAAGATGCTATATGTTTGACGTAACTAAGAAAAATTGCGATTTTTACTCCCTGGAGCAAATTTCAAAAAAGAACCTATTTACAAAAAACCGTATAACATGGTTAGTATGAGGGTTAATACGGAGTATGTCTCCCGGACGATGCTATACAGGCCTTACAACGCCTAAGCATGCTGAGTATCAAATTATCAATCTGATCTTGAGGAATATTACATCACTCATCAAGCAATGCCCTCCGAAGTTCCGGTAGACAGGTGGAAGGGGGTTGACGGGCTGCAATTCGTCGGCCAAGCATATCCCACACATGCTCTATTCGATTCAAGTCCGGTGAGTATGCTGGCCAATCCATACGGGTGATATCCTCCGATTGAAGGCATTCGTCTACAATGTTTGCACGGTAAGGACGGGCGTTGTCATCCATAAACAGAAATTCAGCACCCATGGCGCCCCGAAACAAACGTACATGTTCCAGAATGACATCCCGATAGATGTGGCCTGTCATCGTTACACTCTGAACATGCAGGTCAGTTCTAGAACCAAGAATAATTCCTCCCCAAACGAGCCATCCTGCACCACCGTAACGGTGTCGTTTAATGGCGTTCTCTTGGTGGTAACGGGTACCTGGCGCTTTCCATATGAAAGTCCGGCGAGAATCAGACTGCCAACTAAACCTGGACTCGTCGGAAAACATCACACAAGACCACTGTTGCAGTGTCCACAATGCATGCTCTCTACTCCAGGTTAATCGTAGGCGACAGTGAGTTGCGGTAAGGGGAACACATCTGACAGGCCTACGAGCATATAGACCAATGTGCCCTAAGCGTCTGTACACGGTTTGCCTTGAAACTGTCGTACCGGTAGCTGAAAAGAGCTGACGAGACAGGTCTGATCCTGTGCTCCGTCTGTTTCTTTTGGCAGTAACTGCCAAATACCGGTCCTCATTCGGTGTTGTAACTCGGGGGCGACCTGTGCTGTAACATCTACTCACATTACCATCATCTTGGAATCGTTGCCAAAGCCTGGAGATGACACTCTGGGTGATTCCAAGTTCCTCGGAGAGTTCGGTGATTCACAGTTTGAGAACTGAAGTATACAATGCTTACATCATGAAATATCCAACGAAACGGGAGTGTGATGGCTAGTAGATAATAAAACTCTCGTCTATACAAGCATATTTTATATTGGCATAATAATTTTGCATATATTAAACACACATCTATCTTTTCAAAGTACAGCATGTTAACTATATACTTCATTTTGCATTTTGTTTTTCCTTGCTTTTTATATGCCTATAAAACAAAAAAATTAAATTTGTTAAAAATTCTAAACATTTAAAACGGTAATGTGCAATATTCTAGAACAAATCAAACAAAAAAGACGATGAAAAAAAATGATTGCTCTCTTAAAACTTTGAATCTTAATTTAACTTTAATTTTCAATTCACTTTTTTTTTCTAATTTGATAGAAGCATAAATTATGACTTAAGCTCCATACAATTTTCAGAAAAATACCAGCTTTCTAAGCCAAATTATGAAATTAAGGTATCCGAACACGTTCGTAGTATTTTTTAACAAAATAGCATACTAAAATATTATAAATGCTCTTTTAAGACTCAGTACCAATAAATATTACTATTTAACTATTAAAATTTAAAATAAATTACCTAATTTTACAAAAATCACAATTTTTAGGAAAATTTTAGCAATATTTTTGAAAACTTCAAAGGAGTTAGAGAAAAAAGTAATATATATATATATTTTAGAAAAAGTATTACTACAACAAATTAGATGCATTTATCTAGAAAATGTACTAAAATTTTAATTTTTTACTAAAATTTGAAAATTTTAGAGCTGATTGATTACAAGAAATGTTACATTTTTTATGAGACCATTATTTAAATAACAAGACATAACTCAAAAAGTATTCATACAATTAGAAATAGTTTAGTGCATTCTCTAGAAAATAACGTAAATATCAGGTTTAAAAAGTTTTATAGAAATACATTCGTAATATTTAAAGTTATCAGACTCACCATGATAGATTTTGAGCAATTTAAATGCCCACTTCTGGTAGATAAAAAACCCACTTCCGGTTTTTCTAACTTTATAAAATTGATTGTAACTTGACCTCTAGGTAGTGTAGAAACAAAATAAAGTATGTTTCGTAAAGTCAAAAGATAGCTCTATTCAATAAAATAAAAAACAAAAATATCTGTCTTGACTGAATTTGGTCATTTTCAACGTGTTCGGATACCTTAAATTTTCAAATTGTTGCCAATAGTAAATTTTCTTTTAACAGCAAATTGTAATTTAAATTATTCCATTACTTTCATATACCAAAATAATGCTTTTACGTTAAAGTTGGAAATTATTTCGAATGCAGTTATTGCATCAGTGTGGCGTTGATTGCATTCATTGTCCGAAATAAATTCCAACGTTGAAATTCCCAAACTATCCTACAAACATTAATTTACGGCCGTTGCTCCACATGCAAACAACTAGATATTTATGCAGCAGGGGAAGTCCGAAAGCAATTTAGACAACCATGAATGAGAGTTTTAAGCCTTCCATTTTACAATTGCATGGAAGATACGTCGGCAAAATTAGTAGAAGGAAGTTTAGTAAACCTTAAATATGAGCTTGTAAATTTTAAAATTAAATTGCTAACCACTTCTTAGATAAAACAGAAAAGTCTGTCAATATTATATTTTAATAATAACGCTTTAAATTCAATTCCAGGTTTAAATCTTTTAACAAACGAAGAGCATTTATGATTTCGAAAACATTTATTCTGAAATGATTTCAACCGTCCCTTTTAAGATTTTAATTTTGTTTTTAGTATTAGGAAGGTGGGGAAAATTTCTGTCGTATATTTCCGAAAACAAATTAGTTAACCTTAAATATGAATTTGTGTATATAGAAAATAAGTTGCTGACATTTATTCGATAAAATGGAAAAGTTTATAAATATAATTCTGATACAATGTAAGATTAATAGGGAATTTAGAGCCCATTTTGTAGCTTTTAATAAGTGAAGGACGTTTCGGATTTCAAAAATATTTATCCTGAAATGTCTACCCTTTAGCATTACGAAAATATTTACCTATAACAGGAAATATCTGTTACATAGATATGAAAGTAAATTATTCTTTTTTTTATATATATATTTTCATATTGTAATTCATTGAAAAAAAGTAACCGTGGTAGCCGATTGACTATGATCACAAGCTCTTTAACATTGGGATTTCTATCGAGTCATGGGTTTGAATCCTGGTGCCACTAAAAACCTATCGTGTAGAGAAGTAAATGCTCATCGGGGCTCACTGGCATAATGTGGAAGTTAAAAGAGTGGGAAGCAAGCTCAGGTGGTCCTTTCACTTCCCTAAAGCTCAAAATTATGAAGCTAATAGCCCTATTGTGGCTTCAGAGATCAGGGTTAATAATAAACAATTAATCAAACTAGCCAGCGCGAGTTTTACTTATTACAAACTAGCCTGCGGACGAAGATGAGTTTTATATGCTTGACGTCGATACACTGTACACTGGCCATACAGTGTACAGTACTGGCTGTACAGTATCAGTCAATTTACAGTGCAGCAGTCTTGTACAGTATACATTGCAGCAGTATACAAGACGCTGCAATGTAAATTGATATAAACTTTGAAATATTCTCGAAGTGTGGTGGGGAATTGAAGAGAGAAAGATACTAGTTCAAGTGCCTCCCCTTATCGAGTTTGGTTCAAATTATGAATTTATAGATAATGACCCTTGTATAGATTCTAAAAGCGACGTTTCTAAACAAAATATAAATCTCTCGTAGTTGTAAAACCTTTGATATTAATGTTTATATATACGATTTATTGTTAAATGTATTACTATACTGTTCGAATTAATTATGACAAATAGAAAAAAAAAGTGATTTCTTCTAAACCTTAGCTTTTTTTCATTACATACATTAAACAGACTGAAAAATCTGTATATTAGTACGAAGCATGTCTTCCTTTAGAAGAAACCACCTTTTCAACCCGTCTTGGCATTGACTTGACTAGAGTAGCACACGTGTTCTTGATTTCGTCATATTGGAAACACACTAGTATAGCCCTTTTTATCATTTGTTCTGTTGTCGTGCGATTCACCTTAGAGAAATTATTCTTGAGAATCTGCCTTCAGTTTTGAATAGGATTTGAGTTTGGGGAATTTTCAAGCCAATCGAGTACTTTTATTTTATTTTCCGCGTGAAAGTATGGACCAATTTTGAATTGTGAAAAGGCCCAAGTCATGTTGAAATGTTCCATTAAACGTTTCCATGAATATATGGAACAATCCAACTACATAATAATTCTATATATTTGACAGAATTCTCATCATGTGCTTAAGAGGAACTAAGCTTCCAGGGCCATTTGTTGTGGGGGAAAACCCCAAACATCTGTTTAGAAGGGTATTTTACAATCTGTTGGATATGTGATATGGTAACAAAATTTTAACTTCAATTAATTTGTATACCTACACAAATAAATGTTTCATTACTCAAAATCGCCTTCTTCCAGTCGTTAACAGTCCATGATCGGTATTTTTTGGCCCATGCTAAACGATTTTTCATCATTTTCTGAGTTAGGAATAGTTTTTTTCTTCAGTCTTGTTGCCTTAAAGCCACCTTCCAGAAGCCTTTTCCGAGATACTAACATCAACACCATTATCCAATAAATCTCTTCAAAGGTCTATGCTTGTCTTTCTTGGATTTATTTTGCTACTTATTAAAATTTTATAAATTCTTGGTTTAGTTTTCCATTTGCACCCCCATTTTTCTTTTCTTTTGTAGAAGATGATCCAGAATTTTGAAATGTTCTTAAAACACTTAATTCCATCACATAAACTGCCATAGCTATATCTCTCACAGTCATAGAGGTGTTTTCATCGAGAGCGATTTATTTCAGAACGGTTCTTCAGAGTAATATCCATCTTTGAACAAGTAAAGGTTACACTTATTATACAGAACGCAAAATTGAAATTACCAGCTGTCCCACTGAAAGGCTCACAACTGAGCTCCTGATACACAAATATGAATAAATTATAGTCAAAGTCGATCTGTCACTCTACCTAAAGGCAGAAGTGGTTCATGACATCATTAGTAATCACATACCAACTCAAACAAGAAAAACATGTTTGTCCCAATTAATTCGAACAGTATATTAAATGATTAAGATTTTTTTGCAAAGTTCCTATCTTAAATTCAACATTGAAAATAATTAAAAAATGCTTCTAAAGGAAGTTACCACTTTCTTAAAACTGTAATAACATTTAATTAATCTTGAATCCCGTCTTAAAAATGTTTTAAAACTTTATTCAAACAATCAGGTTTCTTTTAAATAAACTTTTTGAGTGGAAAAACAAGTCTTATTCTGTTTCCAAAATGTTTCCTACTTTTATTTTTTCAGAAGTTCATAGACACTACAATTACCTTCCTTATCTAGAAACTATTCAGCTCCTAAGAAGTATTTTTTACAAATCAAACGTAATGAAAAGATCTTATTGTGCTCAAATGGAGCCCTTTGCAGCGCTGCACTATTTTGTTGAATAGAATCATAGTCGAAATGCTTCTTGGGCTTCCTTCCTCGAACATACAGTAAAAAAAGTTGCTAGACGTTCAATAAACTTACGAAGAGATAAAGAATTTAAGAACACAATGAGATAACTAAGATGAAGAAATTCGTTTTTGTTAGTCTATGATTAAAGGTACCAGACATCCTTGAAATAATTGAGAAAAGCAAGACATTTGGTTTAGAAATTCAAGCTAAGTTTCTTTATTTTCACACTCATTGTATTTCAATTGCATTTGCAAAAAATATAGTAGAGGCAGAAATTTCTTAAAAGGCAGCATTGTATTGTTAGAATGGTTGTCTGGATTAAAGCAGATAAAAAAAAACTAATATTGAAACATGCCACTTGTGTTGTTTTCTCTGGAGCGATGCTCTTCTCTTGGCAAGTTTGGATTTTACAAAGCTCACTTCCTAGATTGATAAATAAAATTATGATAGCCATAGAAGATGTGACCAGGGTTACCTGATTGACGACATTATCACACTTGGCGAAAAATACGATATCCTCAAGAAATCACGTTAGGGGGAAGAAATACGTTTGTATTTGTAAACAGTTTTTGCCGGACCAAAAAGTGTCCACGTTATGGCAAAAGCAACAATGTGAGGAAATAAAAAGTGATTCCATGGTGAAAACAAATAAGTTTATAGGTAAAAAAGAAAGTAATACTTCAGAAATAACAAATGTAACTATTGTGTTGTGTCAAATTTAATAACATGCGAAAAAAGAAGAAATATCTGCAAAAGAACGTGAATTGTGCTTACATGTTATATGATGTAAATGTTTCAATATGGGATAATATGTTTTCTAATTAGGAAGGTTCACAAAAAGTACGTGTCTTTCTGAGAGAAATGAAATATATGATTATGAGGAAAATAGCTTACTCTATTATCTTATAATTTTGTTTTTCTTTAGTAGACATAAAACACATAATAACTACACTTACGAAAAAAAAAACATTTTTTAGAAAAAATTCCCATTTTTCATCATTTAGTGAAATTTTTGTGTTGCAGGACTCTTTAAAAACCTTTCCTTATAAGTACATATACTTTTTTTAAATTAATGTTTTTGGGATCAAAATTTTTCTTCTGTGATATCCGTGATTTTGCGAGAAATCTATTATATTCTTTTAAATTATATTTTTATTACGTAGTATAAAAAGTCACGCATGAATATCTGATTATTTTGATAATTTTTTAAAAAATGTTCCTTTTGATAAACGCGTCGAGATTTTTTCTGAAAAAAAGATGCCACTCTCTGTAATTTAGTATTATACTTTTTCTCTTTTATCTCTTTTAGAAACTTAACTCAAAAACTTATTTGTGTTTAGAATTCTTTATTTTATGTTTACATTTTAATAGAAGCTTTATGCAAGTAATAAATTAACTCTTTAAAAATATAGAGAAATTTTTAAATATACACAAAAAATAGACAAAATATCTAATAATTTACGTAGAGATTAAACTTAAAAAACAACCCTTTTTTGTTTGTAATTTAAATTACAAAAGTGTAAAAATACAACAGTTTCAAACTTCTTCTTCAACTAATTATAAAAATATTTTTATATATAATCAGATAGATCGCAGTGGCGTATGGAGAAAAAAAATTATTATCAATCAGAACCTACCTATGCGGAAAAGATGTTTTAAGGCATGGAGATCAGGATAAAAATAATTTTTTTTAAAAAAAATAATTTCAATATTTGATATGAATACAAAGGGGTTGCATTTTCGATAAAAGGGAGGAAGACTTAATTTTGTTTGGATGATTTTAGACTAAAAAAAATTATTTTTCTTCAATATAAATATCCAAAGGTGATGATTGTTAATAAGTGATTACGGAGTAGTGAGTAATATTATGTGTAAATGTTGCTCAAATGAAAAGTGGACACATGCAATCGTGTTAGAATGATTGCAACTATAATACTAACACCGAACATGGAAAAAAGGGAGGTAGGAGGTGTACGCCGCATACGATGTGCAATAAGGAAACCTGTTCGTAGTAGAGGAAATATATCAAAAGTTAAGCCGTCCTATCCATGGATGCGTCCGTATTGGAACCATGCGTGGTAGTGTGGTTTCTGATTGAGGAAGGGGATCTGGATGTGGGCATCTATCAGTGACTGGGGTAGTCTATATTGATCACTTCTTAGTTCGAAATATTGGTGCAAAAGTATTCGTGAAAGGGTATAAGATCTCCATAACAGCGTAGGTTCACACGTCTCTCGTGAAACCCAAACAACCTGTAAAAATTATGTTGAAAAGTGTTGGAACACCCACCACACAATCCGGATTTGTCTCCCTGAAACCTTCCACTCTTTTTTCATGGAGCATTACGTTTCCCTTTGGATGATGAGATGAAAGAAGATATGCAGGACTTCCTCCAGAATCACCCACGATTTTTCTATTGCT
Organism: Trichonephila clavata; assembly: GCA_019973975.1. Lineage (NCBI taxonomy): Eukaryota > Metazoa > Arthropoda > Arachnida > Araneae > Nephilidae > Trichonephila > Trichonephila clavata. The sequence goes on from BMAO01010110.1 coordinate 116,193, forward strand.
AAGGCAGAGACCTATTGTCGACACAATGGAATCTGTGTTACAACGCTCATGGCGATTTATTTTGATTTCCAATAAAAATATTCTTTTTTTTCACCATTTCTACTTTTTATTTGGACAACCCTTTTACTTTGCATCATTTTATAACCTTGGCTTTTTCATCCCGTACCGTCGAATCAGACCAATCCAAGCTTTCTTCCTTCTTCCGCTTAATCGAGCACTGCAATCTCACCAGTAGGACTTTTTTTTAAAATTTAATACTAAAGAAACTGTTAAATGTACCTGTGCTTGTTTTTTTAACGCTTCGTAGGTGTCCTCTCATAGCAATAAATGTTAACAAGCACTAAAATATCTGTTTTTCTATAACAAAATTAGCTTTGACCTTTTACCACAATAAAAGCTCAGATACCTAAACTTTTCTGGTTGTACTGAACCAAAAAATTTTATTTTATTTTTTCCTGTTGATGTTGTTGTATCTTATCCCAAAACGATTGACATGTGTCATATGAGCTCCAGAAAGTTGTTGACCACCAAAAATCAATAATAATGAGGGATCAAATGCTAAGTCAACCTTAAAAAGTCCGATGCACCTCAGCAGAATGAGATTCGGTGAAGCTGGATGGTCACAGCATTTCTTACAAGTGGGTTGGATTTTTCTACAACTTTCAAAGAAAAGTATTTAAGGTGCCTACTTGTTAGTCTAGCCAGAGCAGTCAAGGAGATACAGTCACATTTGATTTCCAGCAGAGAACCAGAGGATGTTCCTGTGTACCATTGATGAGTAGGTGGAATACGCCATATCAAATTTAGATTAGATCTTTCATTTGAGTACAGTTCTTGATAAGTAAGTGAAGTTCCAGTAGCCGTTTTATTCTCACTATCCTCTTTGTCCAGTCTACCAGCGATCTCATTACAGTAGAACGTCGTTTATCCGAATCAATTGGGACCGGACACCGTTCGGATACGCGATTGTTCGGATAACCGAAAACCGATTGCGATCCATGCAGTATATGATACTGGACACTATACAAACATTGAAAATCATCACATGCGGAAAACGTGCTTGAAGAAAAAGCAAAATAGGTGCAAAATATTGCAATTTTACCTTGATTGGGGAAAATAATCACTTATTTTTCGCTGTACCATTGTACACCTTCGTTTTTCATGCAAGGTCTGTGAGTCCCTTCAGCAGCAAGAGTTGAGTAGGGCAGCACTCTGGTTGTTGTTCATACCACTCCATAACTGTCTCTAACGGAAAACGCGTCAGCATTTGCTACTTTCGTTGTTGTTGTCCTCGTCTTCATCTGTTTCATCGTCGACAGGGTCGGATTCTTCTTGCACAGAAGTCACAATCTCATCATCATTTAGCATTTGAAATCCAGTCTTCTGCATCGCATGCCACTCAGTTTTCTGCATCAACAAAAGAACACGTATACATTCCCCCACTTGGAAACAAACTGTTCTATTATTCCGTGCCGATGTTTACCAAATCACACAACTGAAATTTTCCAAATATCCCTCATCTTAGAATTTCCCGTCACGTCTGGCCTCACGCAAAACAACTGTTCAGCACTGCACTGTTCGAAAACGGATCCGGACTTTGGTCCGGATAATAAACGTTCGGATAAACGATGTTGTACTGTACCTCTAATGTTAACAAGTTATCCACTGGAGGTGGATATCATGGGGCTGAGACATCTTCCTCAGTTTGACCAGAATAGAAATAAAGATTTCATCGTTGTGAAGGACCAGCCACTAAGATGTTGTATTGCACTATGGTTGTTCTATAAAATCCATAGTTCCTCAAAATAGCGATCATCTGATGTGATAGCACCAAGTCCCTATATTAATCGCAATTAACTCATTCCTGAAGACAAAGTCTCAGAGTTGCGTTACTTTATTGCAGTCTCAAGGAGATGGGGCAGGGTCCTAAAAATACCACTACCAGTACGATCTTCTGTAGGACTGCCGTTAGTTTACTTTTCTCTTCATAACTGTATTATTGATTATCTTTTCCACATAGGTAGGTTTGAAAATTTGAAACATTTGTTCCATCCAGCCTAATTTAAACCTCACTTCAATATCAAATCTCTTGCAATGATCACATTTTAAGGCTAATATAGATGAAATGTGTGAAGATTTTTTTTCAATTGAAAATAAAAACGGACACTTGCATCAATAAATCAAAAAAAAAGCTTAAGAAACTTAATTCAAGTACCATTAATAAAGAAGGCATTTTCAATATTTACCTTAAGAATGCATCTTTGTTATTTTACATTATTCCATTTTAAAACATGCATTTATGTAACTGTCTCTTCCAGCTGCAGAGAAAGAATGCTAAATCCAAAATGCTCCATTCCAAGAAAAGAAGAAACATAAACTTGGCATGTGTGTTTAAAGTTAATTTCTAAAATTCTAACAAAAAAAATCATTACATCACAATAAGTATGTAAATATTTTTTATTTGTCGTGGGAGGGGAAAAAAGGGAAATATATCTCCTACTACAAATTCTTTTTAGAACCATTCTACGTACACTAAAAAGCGATTATCCCTGCTTCATAACCGCCGCGCACGATTTTTCTTCGTATCTAAATTTATTTCTTCCCTCGTCTGTCATGGTAGGGAAGAAAATGTGGCTTTTTCCCCGGCGAGCATCCAAAAAAAAGGAGTCCATTATTCCCATTATGTTTCTGCGTCATTACGGGACCAAAGCATTTATCATGACTTATTTTTGTTATCAGTTTTCCCTGGTATGCAGTGGTATATATAACGGAGAAATGGAGCGAAATGTTCTCTGTTGGAAAACGTATGCTCCGTTTCGTTCTTTAATGCTCGTTAGGGAATCCGGATAGTTTTCATTATTGTCAGACGTTATAACGTTTGTAGTAGGGTGAATACAAAAACAAGTAGGGGTTTAAATTGTTAATGTGGGTAATTAATTTTTCTTAAAAGTGTTTTCTCGGTTTTTGGAATAAAAATTCTCGTCTAGAAATTCTCACATATATATTCTCGGCTATTCATTTGGTTTGTTTTAAAACTGTATATTGTGTGTTATGAGAAAATCAATTAGTACTTGTAGAAAGTAGAATAACTGTTGAATTTTGTATAAAGTTGAGTGAAATTTTGTTCAATACAGTCGAATCTCCATTAAACAAACCTCTATTTTACGAGTTTCTCTATTATGCGAACTTTTTGTTAGAACCAAGATATAATTTTGCGATGTTCTTCGTAAAATAACCTTCAAATAACGAAGTGCATTTTCTATTCAATGAAATTTTTCTCTTGTTATTCGAATTTTTTTTTATCTATTATTATTCAGGTTATGTCAAATTATTCAGGTTATGTCTCAAATTATTCTTTTTATAGGAAATTTTACGTTTCTTAATAATCTTAAACTGGTTTTACCAGATGTTTAACTGACTTAGAACAATGAAATAGGTTTAATAACAAACCGCTTAAATAAAACTAACAGATTTTATCAACAATTAATTCAATTTAAGGGCGCATGTGGCAGTGTGTGCTTAAAACCACTGTCTATAAAGTAATGTACTTTTAAAATTACTGGTAGGCTTAAAATTAGTAACTGTCATTAAAAAGTTCAATAATTTTAATATAAAATTATTTTTTAAAGTTAAAAACACGGTGTTTTCCTGGACAATGTTTTTTTTCCTTGTTTTCTTTGCAGATTTCTTTTTGTTGGGTAAGATATATAAAATGAATAGATATTAACTTTCAAAAAAAAGTATGAATAATTATTTTTATAAAGTAGTAACTTTATTAAAAATAATTATTACTTTTATAAATACTGTTTATGAATTTAAAATTTGTTTTATGTGGGTTTTTTTTTTAATATTTTAAAAGATGAATCCCTATTTAACGAATTTTCCATATAACGAACTTTTTTCGGGATTTAGTGATTTCATTAAATAGAGGTCCACCTATATTTACTTAAATTAAAGCTATTAAATACTATTTTGTTGGTCCATCCATAACTGTACGAGGATTATGGGCGATTCACACATCATAATATGATAAGAACGACTCCATAACCCCTCCTCCTCTACTCTGCATAACGTTCTTTGATGAAAGCGAAATTTAAAAATCACGATTCAATTTCGTTTTAATGGTTGTACTTGCGAGCAGTGCATCTGGAGTATCGTGAACCCAGTAAGTACTATCAGAAAAACCGCACAGTACAGTAATACCTTGACTTACGCTATCCCGATTTAAGCGAATTCGGAGTTATGCGTAGTAAAGTGATTTCTATATAAGCCAGTAACTGCCTCCGTACAGAGGTAATCACTTTTGTTTAGTGGTGATGTTACTTGGCTTCGGATCCATAGATAGTGGGTTCTACCTCCCCCATAAAACAACGTCTAATAACAGTCAATGTATTCATTGCGTATTCTTTTACAAATCATTCGTTTTGTTATGGTGATTAAATAAATGACAAAATGTTTTTAAAAAATCGCATAATAATCACATAGCCTAACAATCCAATTTTGAAACAAATTGGATACGCAAGAGACAAATCGAGAAAATTAAGAGCAGATGCTACAAAAAACTTCACTTCACTGTGAATTTTTCGTCCCTTGTTCCATCTGACACATCAAACACGCACAGATTAAAACTTCAAACGCCAAAAAATTATCATCGATGCACTTTTTGGGCGATTTAATTCCGGTCTGTCATCGACGAACTGACGGCCAGCGATTAAAAATCTAATTAAAGTTTTCCTCTAAAAGAGTCGAAATGCGATCGCCAAAGTTAATTTTATTCCGACCCATTACAGCGGATCTTTTCCGCCGACTTAAGCTGTCGTAAAATGGCGAACTCAAAGAACTCGACTCCTTGCGTGTTTGGGCCTCTGGATTTCTCTCCGGCAGAAATCGAGAGGGAGGGGCTTGAAGAATGATTGACATCTTTTAATTAAACTTCAGGAAGTCTATGTAATAGGAATTTTAATGCGAATTTAAATCTTGCTCATTAACATTTGATTCATAACTCATTAGTTGTAGAAGTTTCAGGGAAGTGATTAAGTGTCACTCTTTCTAATTACGTTACGCTAAAATTAATAAGAGCGCTTGCTTGAAATAATACGAAAGGTTAAAGAATTTTATGGAATGATATCGGAATTAATGGATCTTAATTCAAAAGATTAATCTTAATAAATATGCTGGATTAAGTTATGACTGAAAATGTGATCACGCAAATGAGATGAATGAATTTTGATTAAAGGTTTTGTCAAAAAAATAATGCAAAAAAGGGTAAATTATGTTCCAAATTGTTGTTTTTCTTTTGAAAGTTTCATTAGTATGCAGCCATAAAGCATTTTGTTAGTATAATTGATTCCGAGTAAGTACATATTGAATAAATGGGGAATTTCTTCAAATTAGAATTTCCATATTTAAAGCCATTCTTCATTTACAGGGAAGAAAAAAGCGATTTCAAATAATTAATCAAACAAAAGCCCTGTAAAAGAAGTTATTTTAATTGTTCCTTTTTTGGCATTATACTGCTGTAAAAATGTAAACAGTTACTGTTTATAAGTGTGACATACATTTAATTTGTAAATGACATAATTCTAACAATCCAATATTCCCCTTTTTTTCTCCTTTAAAAGGCATATAAATTAAAAATCGTTCAAATTGAGGGATATATGTGTATATATATATACAGTGGAAATTGACTGAAATATTTTATACAGGACTGAAATATTTCTTCATATTAAAAGAATTTCGTGTTAAAGGATATGCAAAGAAACATATATTCAACAAATTTAAGTTTATTAGAGTACATTTCCTTTACACTGATGTGCATATATGCATGTATTTAATAAAAATCAATTGAACAAAAACATTTACAAGAACTTAATAAAATCAATGCAAAATCATCAAGTTTTTTGAAAACTTAAAATTTTATTGAGTTTTTGGAAAATAACCTAATATTTTCCTTTGTCTTTTTCAGTATCAATGTGTCAACAAGTTGTTCGATGTCACCTTTTTTTTTTAATTATTTCACAATTAGAATGTGTATCAAAATAACTGCGCATATTTTGCATTAAGTTCCTTATTTGGGATGACGTGGGACCAGAATATGCATTATTAATTTCATTTTCATAGCAGGATCAATATTTTTTTAGCTTGGAACAATCAGCCAAATGTCTATGTCTTCTCATGATCATGTAATACACAGAATTCTTCAAATGATATAAAAGGACAACCCACTAATACAGACACTTTCTCAAACATTTTATTAAGTGTCTGATGTTTTCCGTATTGTGTTCATTCCCAAAAGGCCCAAAGGGAAAAAAAATTTTCGTCTTAAGCGATTTTCGTTTTATGTTAAGGGAACAAAAATGCATTAAAATACATAGTAGTTTGTCGGGACCGTTATATTATTTCGTATTAACCAATATTTCGTTTTATGCGGTTTCACGTTAAACGTATTTTATTATATATATATACTGTATTTACTCGAACTTAAGCTGTACTTTTTTTTCAATTCCTACTATTATACTATTAGCTCATTCTCCCCCTATATCTTGTTAAAATTTTCAATCGTTAATGAAATACTTTCTATTTATCCAATCAAGTTCAAATAAACTTTTATAAACTTGTAGTGGATGACACTTGATGTTAATACACTTTTTTCAAAGATTAATTCATTAATTACCGGTTTTCAACGCCAACTTAGATTCGTCTTCATTATTGTAACAATGTAATTATTAAAACAATGACAAAAGCTGGCGTCATGAAGAGAAATATTTTCTAACACATTTAAATTAGAAACTATGTAATAAAACAACAATTGTGCATATGTATAAAATTATTTCAAAGTATTTTTAAAAAGTACGTATTATACAATATAAATATTTACAGAGATTAAAAGTTATGTATTAAAAACAATTATTAAAAGAATACATATTGCTCATAATTGATCTTTTTTGACGGAAAAAAAATGTGCTATCCGTAAAATTCTGTTTAATCTGTGACCGGTTCCCTCAGACACTGTCCCCAACACCGGACAGGGTCCAATTCGGTCCATGCCCTACCGAAAATTGGTTTTGCGGGAATCCACTTCTTTATAATGTTTCGAAAGTGCAAACATCATTCTATACTTCAATTTTAGAGATTTTTAGAAAATACAAATTAGATGAGTTCTGCCCTTTTTTTTATCAAGAGGCGACAGTTACAGGTAAAAGTATATTTTTCAATACAATCTAACTCTTAATGATATGATTTAGATATCAATAATTTATATATGTATATAATTATAAATTTTATGCTATGAATTATTGAACGAAGAATAAATATAAATTACATAGAAACAATAACCAAAGAAAAAATAGCGACTCACTACAAGAGACCAAATAAATTAACCACAGTTATATATTAGTATTAATAAATTATTAGACATAGGCTAAGATTGAGAGTTAAACAAAGTTATACATATAACATTTCTTAACATGGATATACAACATTCAAATTCACTTTTTTTTTATCTCTTTCCATTTGTTTCTGCAACAAACAAATATTTAACTTGCGGTAATTTTTTTTTTATTTTCTAAGCTTTAAAAGAATAATTAAATAAGCAAATGAATTGGAATTTCACAGTTCGTTCATAATTTAATAAATGCGTAATACAAGCGGGTATTAAACTAATCTCCCTTAGGTAGTTCGACTGTACAACGTTTGGGGAATTTCTGGTTTTAGCGAATTTTGAAAGATTCCTTTTTGTAATTTCTTTTACGTATATCTGAAATTTTAAGAATGATTGTAAGTTTTACTTTCAAGCTGTTAAAGAAATAAAGATAATAAAAAATTTAATTTGATTTATAAATATCTGGTCTCGAGCATAAGGCTGGGGATTTCCAATTTTCATTCGATTAAATAACTCAGTTTGAAAAAATGTTCATTTCAGATAAGAGATAATTGAATAACAAGCATTTCTTATATCTCCTTTTCTAAAATTAGATCTCTTGGAATATTTCTTTCTCATAAATTGAAGTATTTTTTTTTTTCTTTTTGCAAATCTCATAACAGAGATATATTTCTCTTTTCTCTTTATTCGTAAAAATAAAAACTGTTTAATCTAATCACCTTACCTATGCTTTCTATTTATAATATAAATAAATTAAAAGACAAACAATCGTTTTTATGGATATGGACTTCTAAATCGATAAAAATGATCAAAAAACGGAACTGATTTCAAAAAGCGCATAAATTTTCGTTTGGTTTTCTTACAGAGGTTATTTTTTATTTTTTTTTTGCACAAATATTAAAATAAATCTCTTGTCATTTGCTTGCAAATTGTTAATTTGTTTAAAAAATTCCTCCATGTCAACAGAAACAGAAATAAAAGTCGTTTTATTTTAATTATATTATACCTATAAAAAACTTAAATGAAGGACTAGTCATTGGAAAGAAAAAGTTTACCTGATGTTTATTTCGAATAAAAAGTTGAATTATTTGATAGATATAAATGTTAAAATAAAGTTGCATAAAATGTAGCATAAATGTATTCTCTTTTGGAAATATGAAACTTTAATTACGCTCTTAATAAGATGATTTCCATATACATATATAAAAGTACTCAAATATTCATAAGGTTAAGTTACAAAATAACGTAATGCCTAGAGAAAAATCAAAATGGTAATGGGATGTTATTTAGTATAATTGGATAAATGTTTCCTCCAAATATATAAATTATTCATAACTTGGAAGAATTTTCTAAAAACACTACATATAAGCGAATGCTTTTATTTCATTTACGCATAATTTATTTTATTAATAAAAAACAATAGTCAACACTTAAAGACAGGATATCTTGTTTACAACTGGAGATATCTATATTTCTTTGATTTTATGTCACTCTGAACAAGATTTTAACTAGTGTAATTATCGCGTATTAAGTTCTAATGGGTTTGGAGAATGAAGTTTTCATCAAATGATATCCTATATCAAAATTATTGATCGTTCAAATGAAAGACTAAATAACCGGATCAAACTTGGATCAAATTTGTAATTGAAAACTCTAAGATAAAGTAATAAATAACTATCCTGATTTATAAGACCAGGAAAAGAATTTTTTATAATGCATCTTGTTTCTTTTTGTATATCTTAGCCAAACCTGTCGGTTAATGCTGATAAAAGTTAACGATCATTGCTTTAAAGTTTTATTTTTTCATCCTCTTTAAGCCTTTTTTATAGATGGTAAAACAGATGAATATATGAAAAAGTTAAGATATATCATTACAGCAATCCTAATGTGGTATATTTAATAGTATAAATTTAAAACTGACTTGTTTTAGCAAGTTTTGATTCGAACCTTTGCTGCACTCTAAATTTAAAATTGTGGTGTGGGGGCGGGGAATAGAGAGACAGAAAAAATTGTAAAAGCATGATTAGTAGATATATGAATATGAAAGATGCAGAGTGTTTTAGAAAACAATCCTTTGACTCAAAAATTTTCTTTGAGAAAAATTTCCTTTTAAATTAGAATCTATCTTGACTTTTTAATTTAGAAGCGGTGAACTTTTAAATAACCTATCACATTTTACCCCAATGCAACTGATTAAGTTAATTATGAAATGATATTAAATGATTATGACGAAATTAAAATACTAACTGCAAAAAATCATGTTCAATTTTAAGCAAATGGTTTTTATTACACTTTAATACTGACATTCATGAACACTATTTTTTAATTTTACTATCAATATAACTAAAAAATTACCTTATTTTGATTTCCCAACACAAACTTACCAACAAAACTAAATGTCAACAAATTTATAAGTCAAAGAAAAAACCTCCCTAACCAATGACTTTTGTGATTTATATTTTCAAAACATAAATTAATTATATTTTCCTCCGACGTGTCTCGCTTCAGAATTATGTGTACAAACTAAAACTCATCAAATCCATTCTCTCCGGGGATTTCACATCGTCCTTTTTCATTTGGTAGATTTGTACTCCATCCCTGAAATCCTTTAAAAACTGTACGTATTAACTGAGGAAAAGATGGGGGAGGAAAATTTCATTATGTATTTTCTTTCTTTTTTCAAGTCCCCCCCCCCCAAAGAACAGTTCTAGGCTTTAGAAGAAATTCCTTTCTTTTGACGTTCTTGTAATGGATGGTAGCATCATCGTGGGTGTGAAATATGACTGGCTAACAACTGGAAGGAGAAGCGCATGCGCAGATTGCGGCCCCTGATAAATTGCTTTCTCTGTCAGGCCGGGGGATAAACACTGAGGCGAGTTGATTAAGCATGTCGGAGTGCTGTATTGACAAACTCTGATCGCACAGAAACAAATATAGCATTTGATGTCAGGTGTTGTTATTGGCAAAAGGAACTATTGAGTTGTGGATTTCTGGAAGAAAATAGAGAGAGTGTATTTAAATCTTTCAAAAATAAGCTGCTCTTTTCCTCGGAATTGATAAAATTTCATCAATTGAATTACCTTCTGTTGGTTGTAAAGTTCGCCAATTCAAAAAGACATTTTAAAAATCTATATGTCAAAGCTTTTTCCCTCTCTGCATATGTAGTAAATGTATGCGTAAAGATTTATACTGCAAAAATAATGAAAAGCCTTTCAAAATATTTTAACTTACAGAAACATAGAGTAAGAACCAAAGACTAACTTGGGTCAAACAAACAAGTTTTAACAGTAGGTGGGCCACCAAAAAATAGATTTATTTCAAATAATACATTATATAATAAACGTATATGATTGTGTGCTGATATATTGGTCTGGCCTCAAAAATAATCGTTGCGGGCTGTGAGTTTGACATCTGTGGTGCAGAATGAGCTGTATGCTTTTGAATTTCAACAGAAAATAAGATCGAAATTTACGGAGGTGCGTTATACGCCGGATATAAAAATGTAGGCTTTAATAACAAATAGAAGATGAGTCTAAAAAAAACTTTGTTTTCTAAATATATCTCAATACTGTTTATTTAAAGTAAATTATATACTTTATGATCTTTTATTATTGAATTACATGAAACGCTCTTCACACACACATATTCATCTTACATTATATCTTCAGGCACTTTATCGAATTCTGTGTCATCTTCCCCATTACGATTACTCTGATCCATAAATAAATAATCCTCTTCTTCAACATTTTTAAATGATTTTTGACTTAAATAATTTTTACTTCCATTTCCTGTTTTTATTATCTTCTCATGCACTATTTCTAGCAGGGCATGATGTATTTGATCTTCTTTTGTAAGTGTTTTTTTTTTCGCCCTCTAACATCATTTGATTTTCTGACACCTCTTTTCATGATCTTTAGGGTTATAATTCTAGAAGTATACTATTGTTCAAAAGGCTAGTGTAATACTTTAAATAAATAACAAGTAATATAAAAAAGTATAAGTCAATTCCTACTTTGAATGGATGGATAGAAAGTATTTTATTAATGGTAGAAAATTTGAACAAGATATATATATATATATATATAAATAAACAAAATAGGGAAAGAGTGAACTATAATAGAAGGAATTGAAAAAAAGCATGATTTGTCTGCATTGTTGTAACAATACACACCCGGTTTGGCTAGTTTGGCTGAAAAACCGGTTTTCGACGCCAACTTTTGTCACTGTTTTAACAGTTACGTTGTTACAACAATGGAGACAAATCTAATTTGGCATCGAAAACCGAAATTAAATTAATTAATTAATTAATTATGTTAATTAATGAGTTAAAGTTTTAAAAAACTGTATTAACATCAAGTATCATCTACTAGAAGTTTTAAAAAATTTATTTGAACTTGATTGGATGGATAGAAAGTATTTTATTAACTTTTGAAAATCTGAACAAGAAAAGTATATATATAAATAAATAAATAAACTAGAGAGATGAACTAATAGTAGGAATTGAAAAAAGATAAGAGCATGTTTGTTTCAAGATTCTTCATAAAAAAAATGTGCACGTTGTAGGGAGAATAAATAAAAACTTATAAAAAAAGTGGGATTTAGAAGTATAGGTGTGCATAATATATCTAAATATACGATAAGTGAGTATATTGTGCAGCACTTAAAATTATTTTAAATTATTACAAAAATAAATATATCATGTCAGAAACATGACATCATCTGTTCAATCTGAAAGTGATAATTCTATAGATAACATATTTGCCAAGATTCTAGGCTAAATACGAATGTGTCTTCTTTATTTCTCACATAAGATCACATAAAATTTTCCCCTTTTAAATGCTTAAAATTTTTTGACATGATTTAAATTAAATGAATAACTTCAGCAAATGAAAATTATTTTAAGATATATATTCGAAATACCATTGATTTTAAAAACATATACTGAGAAATATTTTACAACATATTATGAAAGTTTTAAAAGAACACGTTTAGCCCCGAAATATTTTATATTTTTAACCAAGATTCAAAATTAAGATTCTTAAAATAAAATCCAAACAAAGAAAAATGAAGAAGTTCGAAAAAAATAGTGTTTTAAATAAAAATTTTATGTTTCATTTTTTTCTCTCGTTCTGTTTTATTTCAACAGTCAAAGGAAGAGAAAAAGATCTTGTATGTATTTTTATATTGTTTATTATAAATAAGTGCTGGTTATCGAGTTTTTTTAATATTTTAAAGCTCGCTTTGGGGGAGGAAAAGTTACATCCTATATAAAAGTATCAAGGTTAAATACAGTACACTAAGTGCACTAATAAATACTGAACAATTCATCCTTTTCTTCATGAAACAACAAAAACGTCATATGTTTTATCATTAACTCTTTCCCAAAATATTTGAATTATTTGAAATTTTTTGCAGCAATTCTTGGTAATATAAACTTTTAAATTTTGGCATTACCAATGTTATAAATTTAACGCCTAAAGCAAAAAAAATTTTTCATTCAAGTTTGCTTACGAGTAAAAGAAAAAAATACCTCAGAATACACCAACAAATGATAATTACAATGAAGGCAGTGTGAGATACTACTCTTTCTCACAGCTTCAGAAAAACTTTAATGTAATTAAAGTAAAAGAGAGCTATTTTCAACTAGATAATTGCTTGAATTACGCATGCACAAAAATTTAAAAGAGAAAGAATTGTTTAATCATTTTCATAATTTTCTGCAAGAGTATGAAATTACGATGTTTTGCTTTATTTATTGTAGACATAGTATTAATACATTATCACAAACTGCACAAAAGCTTGAAAAGTAGCAAAAAATTAAAGAAAATTTTGTTCAGAGAATTTTAAATTATTATAGAAAAACATGTTCCTAACATTATAGGAGGATATAAAATTCCATAGACTACAGCTTACACCAGAAATAAAATTTCTTTCCCAATTTGACTTGGCAATCGGAGACGAATCTAAACTTGGCGATCAAAATCTTTAAAATATTTTTCACTTCATCTATGTATGGTACAAAAGGAAATCTAAATCAATAAACTTTCATTCAGATTTACAATACATTTTGGCCGGAATGTTATACAAAATTGTAACGCTTTCCATCTGTATTTCTTCCCCCCCCCTTTTCTCAAGAATTTTGTGAGGAGGGTCTCTCCTTCGGGACCACTTTGTACACTTTTTTGTTTACCTTAATAAAGTTACATCTCGGAGGGTCGATTTACAGCTCGAAACCCCTTGGGTGGGCTTGATTCTCCCGAGAAAGTAAAAAAAAAAAATACATTTTGGCCATTTTATTTAAGGTATCCGACTACCCTAAAATTGTGAATTTTGCCAAAAATTGACAATTTTTTATGACTTTTTTATACACCACCTTATTAGCTATATAAAAGTACCAAGTTTATTATTTTCCATTCACTAAATCAAAAACTACAAGTGTTTTAGTAAAAGCTGATGCCTTTACTTTAAGCAAGATGTCAAACTTTAAAACGCATTTTACTGGAAATGGTTTTTTTTTAATTCTAAAACTGGAACACCGATTGCTAAAAAGGTTTTGAAAATAATTAAATGAAATGTTTCAAGTATGTTCTGCATAATAGTAGAAGTGTTTTAACCTTCAAATTTATCAATCACTGTATTATTACAAAATTTACAGTCCCTTATTTTAATATAAGCACTGCTATTTTAAGCAGTTGCATAAAATAACTAAGATACAGTACTCTAGCTTTTGTAAACATTAAAATATCTCTTATCCTGAAGGTCGTTTCAAAAATAATTACCTTAACAAGACATAAGAATTGAAAATTTGTTCTTAAACTTTTGGTACAAAATGGGCCCCGTTTATGTTATTTTTTGTAAATTTTTACCCACACACATTTTAGTAATAATAATTTCTTTTTATCTTCTTAATGTTAGGTATCGATACCTAAAATGTGAGTTTTGCCAAAATTACATTTTTTTTATGATTTTTTTATGGCATCTTATTGCTTATAAATACCAAGTTTGTCATTTTCCGTTCACTAGAACAAACACTACAATTGTTTTAGTAAAAGCAGATGTCATTACTTTAAGCAAGATTACATACTTTAAAACTCGTTTTACTCGAAATGTGATTTTTTGAAAATAATCAAACGGGGTCAGCGATGGCTAAAAAAGTATTGAACATAATTAACTGAAATTTTTTCTGTAAGTTCCGTATAATAGTAGAATTGTTTTAACCTTCAAATTTATCAATCACTGTTTTATTACAAAATTTACTGCCCTAATGTGAATATAATCACTGTCTTTTTAAGCATTTTCATATAGTAACCGAGATAAAGTTCTCTAGTTTTTGTAAAAAAGAAAATAACTCTTATCCTGAAGGTCATTTCAAAATTGAATAATATAGTAACACATTAGATTGAAAAAATTGAAAATTTGTTCATAAACCTTTATGGGCCGAGTTTATGCTATTTTTTGTCAATTTTCCCTAATTTTCCCATTTTAGTAATAATATTTTTTTCTTCTTAATTTTGCAATTTTCCTAAAATACACAAACAAACTAAAAAAAAAAAAAATCCATATCTTTTTTTTTAAAAATGTCGCACCAGTCGTATACCTAACATATTTTCTTAAATGTACCAAACAAATCTAAAAACCACAAAAAAATCTCCATATCTCCAATTTTTTTTTAATGTTGTCGCAAGTTGTCGGATACTTTAATTAACTTTATTTTAAACTGGATATTTCAAATTCGCCTATGTATATAAAATATTATACACACTTAATTTTATAATTTACAACACTATTGAAGTAACAGTTTCTTTATCTAAAAATTGGAAAAAAGAATCATTAAAAGCTTGAATATAAATAATAAACCAACAAGTTTTCCTTCTAAAATTCTGACGTAAAATCTGGATGAATATTTTTAACTGTGTGAATTTCCACTATCATCTTCTAATATCACAACTTTCAGTACATTATTGTATAATAATTTTTTCTTCTCTCGCTGATCTGATTTTGGATCCAATCTAAATATTGAAAATAATATGCCCTAAATAATCAGCAATTATATTCCTCGACCACAATTTTCAAGTTTTTTTTATAAAATACTTCAATAAATATTCAAAAAGATAATTATTTATCGGGGGAGTAAAAATTTAAAAGCATCAAGTGATTATTTTTAAAACTGCGTTAAAAGAAAATATAGGATTTTGATAATCTTTGAAAACTTCGTTTGGTTTTCTGTAGGTCGAGTTATTAAAAAATTAATTATTTGCTCTTTTTTTTAGATATATAGTTTAAATTTAGTATTTTCTTATATGCTAACTCAATTAAAAATATAAAAAATAATTAGTTACTACTAAATGTGTGTATGATATTAAATTTGTGTAACTTTTTTATGCTCATTCTCAAAATTTTACGACTTAAGTTTTCTTTATTATTATTTTTATTTTGACTTTACTAAAGAGCTATTCATAACGTTGGTTCAACATAAAAAAATTTGTTTCAAAAAATGTTTGAGTTCAACTTTTTTATGAACAAAGTTATATAATAATAACATTAACTTCTGCAGCCTGTTCTTAATTTCTTGTTAATTATTATTCTAGTAACTTTTTTAAACAATTAATTTTTTTACCCATTTTAGAAAGGTTAAGAACTACAGACTCTTCTGCTATTATACTCAAATATATATTCTAAGTTTTTTTTTTAAAAAAAAAACATTTACTTCATACTCTTAACACGATTTCATAATTACATCGATAAAAAACTAGTTTGATCCTAAATTAGAAAAACATGCTATCGTAAAATTAATCTATGACACAACCAGATCTTTAATTAGTGTCAAGTTCCGAAATTCCTCCACCAATCAATCAATTTCTTTCCAAATTAATGACTTTCGGGGGTGACAAAGTAGCACTCTGTAGTTTTCAATCAATTATGTAAAACAGCGGGATTTTGACGGGAAGCTAATGTGATAAACAAAAGGCCCGTGAAGTTTCAACAACGAAAAAAAGTGACTTTTTGGTCACTGTTATAAGAGAACGTGTACCGTGATTTTTATGAATCACTTCCTGTTAAGGAATATTAGGTATTTTACCCTAAATTAATCTCATTGATTTTTTTCCTTGTCAAAATAAAGTATACATGTGATTTTCCCAGATACTAAAATCAAATTAACTTGAGTGGAGAGGGATACAGTATTTTTGGAGAAGATCCTGTCTAATATAATGATTTTTAATTACTATTAGAAGATGATATTTTAATAAAGAGAATCCTTTTTAAGTCTTCTGATCTTAAAAAGAGATAATGCATTATTTTGTAGTTATTACATATTTAATTTTTATAATTCAATATCTTAACTTTCCTGAAGTTCACTTTTGTTTTCATTTAATTCCATTAATTCTATTATATTAATGCTACCTGTTCCTATAAACTCAAATTCACTTCCTAAAATATTTACAAATAAGTAGATTTATAACAAGTAATATAAAAAAAACTTTAAGTCAGTTCCTACATTGAATGAATGAATAGAAAGTATTTTATTAACGATTGGGACGGATCTACACGCGTCTTTCATCTAATCTACTTGGGAAATCTTTGGGCTATCAACTGAAATTAATCACAATCAACCCTTTTGAAGAAGAAACCGTGATATGCAGATTAGGTCGTTATATATAGTATAGGGTTTCTAGCTAGTTAGATGGATAAAAGGAGTTATATGGAGATTGAGATATACAGAATCTAATGACGAGGAGAGTTTGCTACCAATCAGGTATTAATATATTTGATAGTGTGTTTCAAAGATTCGTTAGTTGAAGATATTAAAGTGACGATTGGTCACCATAGCTAAAATATAACTCAAATATTTAAAGTAGAGGATTGATCCAAAAAAAAGGATCAATATATATATAAAGGAAGTCTTCTCATAATTCGTGTCTGTCGTGGTTTATAATCCTGTTGCTCTTATTAGGAACATCTCTTCCAATTTGAATATTATAATTGTGTCTGTTGATAATTTGTGTGTTTAATAAATAGTTGACAAGTATTATGGCGAGTTATCCTTCACTTCCTCCCACACCTCTAGGCGGAGCTGAGACTAGGTCACGCCCTTCATATAGGAAAAGAGGGAACTAATAGTAGGAATTGAAAAAGAGCATGATTTGTCTGCATTGTTGTAACAATGCACACCCGGTTTGGCTAGTTAAGCTGAAAAACTGGTTTTCGTTGCCAACGTTTGCCATTGATTTAACAGTACATTGTTACAATGGAGAAGAATTTAAGTTGGTGTCGAAAACCGGTAATTAATTTAATTTTTAATTTAATTAATGAATTAATGTTTGAAAAATCTTTATTAACATCAAGTGTTATCCACTACAAGTTTTAAATAATTATTCGAACTTGATTAGATGAATAGAAAGTATTTTATTAACGATTGAAAATTTGAACAAAATAAATATTTATATAGAGAGAGAGTGAGTTAATAGAAGGAATTGGGAAAAGAACTGTCTTTGTAAGGTTTTCGCTTTAAAGTCAAGAGAAGAGTAAATGAGTTTTTATGAATGTTGCGCTATAGAGCAACACTAGAGGACTGTTAATGAGGGACCTCGTAATACTGAACTATGATCAATTGACGAGAACGACACCAAGCTGGTACTCCCCTTTCCTACCACACCATACCAACGGATGGAATTTGAGTCACGACACATTTAACATACGCCGGCACGAGGTATTGAACGTAACTACTAAGCTATCATCAAGGGTATAGAGACAAAAAAATTAGAGTGCAAGAAAGAAAAACTAAATTGAGACTGCGTGCAGAAAATTTTATAGTTTCTTGGTGACTGATAGCGATGAACTGAATCTGGATTATAAGTTTGGATTTAAAATTTTATAATTAAACACCTCATATGTCTTCTTTATACTTCATATATATTCTATTCACCTAAAATAAAGACTTATTTTTGTTATCTTTCTCTAAATATATTTGATGATTAAAAGAATAATTTACTACTTAATTTGTTTTTGTGAACCTTCCGCTTAAGCATCCTGGACACTTTTCTTGAGAAACTATAAAATGAAATTCGGTGTAGATTCTGAAAGAGTTGTTAATTCAGTTGTTGTATTACCAGCTCAAATTATTTAAAATCGAAGTATTTTTAAAGTCTGAAAAGTAAATACATCCTTTTTAGAGTGATTTAAGGTTTTGTGGAAAATTACCTTACAAAATAAAAAGAATAGTTATCGAAAAAGAATAGCAATTCTTTTATTTACTATCAAGATATATTTCAAAATCCATTTTAAAACAATTATTCATCTGTGTCCCAAATTCCTTCTCTATTATTGATTCCGTACAATTATTATGAACCATTGTATATATGGATATATATATATATAAAGAGAGATGCTACAGTATTATAAACAGTACTGACTAAAAACAATTGGACAGTTTTTAAACTAGCACTAGTTGTATGTCCCGGCGTTGCACGGGCTTCTTCAAGTGTACAGATATTTTTGCCTCTTAACATTTCCCCTTCCCGTCTCGGTGTAAGCACTCTTCCTCATGTGTTTGTGACTTCATATTAATGTATCGTTAAAATACCCTTTTTCGAAATTTCTTCCACCAGTTTCCCCGTCGGACGGGTCTGTTTCCCGTCCGATTAGCCCAGCGTTGCACAGGTTCTTACCGAGTACATCACTTTATCCCCATGGAAATTTCCCCTTTCCCTCTCGGCGCCAGCACTTCTAGGAGAGTGGTTTCTATATTTATGTCATTAAAGTTACCTGTTTTCCAAAATTTCTTCC
Organism: Trichonephila clavata; assembly: GCA_019973975.1. NCBI lineage: Eukaryota > Metazoa > Arthropoda > Arachnida > Araneae > Nephilidae > Trichonephila > Trichonephila clavata. The sequence goes on from BMAO01010110.1 coordinate 135,358, forward strand.
ACTTCTTTTCCTTGTTAGGAATATTTCTTTCCCCGCTTAGCCCGGTGTTGTAAGGGCTGTTTCGAGTATAAAACTGTATTTCCCTATTTTTTTCCTCAGGGATGAGATCAAATTTTTCTATTTTCAATTAATAATTTACAATTAACGAGTTATATATGTGTGTGTACACACATATATAACTCGTTAATTGTAAATTATTAATTGAAAATATATGTGTGTGTACACACAGAGACAGGATTGCAATTTTATATATGTAAATGTATATATATATATGTAATGAAATATAATTATCCAGATGTCAACCTATCCATAATTTTGTTCTAGACAATTCTGTTTTGATATAAATTGAAAATGTTACGTTACTTATCTACGTTATAATAGAGGTTGCAGTTAATGGTATATATTTCATTATTTTTTTTTCATACAAAGACTTGACTTTAAAAAGAATTAAAAGAGGAAGATAAGAATTACAAGAAATTTCTTAGTTCTTCATGAACAGTTAGATTACTTATTTCGATGGGGGGGGGGTGTATAATTCCCAGTAAAGATAACCTTGTTTCGTGACTTATCAGTGCGCATTAAATAGATTAAAAACGCTTAAAAACCACCCTAACGATAACAATCACAATCAAGAATCAAGAAAAAAAACTATGTTTACAGTGGAACAACTGTAATTTGAGGATCTTTAAAGTTGCACACATTTATAAAGCAAAACAACCATGATAAGAAGCTTGAATCGATTTTCTTTTTTTAAAATAAAAGTAAAATTTTAGAGATATGTCTTTTTCTTGTTTGGTTTATCTTCATTTCGGTTATTCAGCATTGTAAAAAAATTTGTTTCCATAGCAAACTCTGGGAAGAAAAATAGAATATTCTATTCCAAATATCTTATCTAATTTAGTTCTTATGTCGCTGAAAAATATCGTAATAAACTGTTCATTACATTCTTTTATCTGTTCTAATTTGTTAACAGAAATTAAGACTTACAAATCGCATATCAGTATGTTACATATTTCATTAATTTAAATTGTGTTAGCTAAATTTACTTAAAAATACGATATAACTTAATTTTTAAACACTAATTTTTAGATAAAATCTATTTATGTTTTAATGCTGAGGAACCTTCCACAAAATTAATTTAATGGTTTGTTCTCTGCATACGGACTTAGACTTATTATTAACGTTTAAAAAAAGAAAAATTTGATATTTTCCAGACATCAAAACTAGCGCTTAGAAGCCAAATGTATATTATTCTTAAAACCCTTTTTAAATATGTACTTTATTCCATTTGACCCAAAAAGCTAGAAAAAGGTGAAAGAATAAACGAATGTAAAGAATTTTATCTTTTAGGCTGGAGGCGTTCATATTTTTGTTGCAGAAGGCTGGAGAGGGGTGGGCATCTTGTGGCGAGTGAAAAATGATTCCGTCCACGTTCTTAATGTACAGGGGAGCAGAAGGGGGCAAAAATTCGGAAGAAATGAAACGAAAACACAGACTTCAAATCACGGAGAAAAATATTTTTCTCACGTATCCCACCCTGCCCCTGGACGGCTGAGGAATATTTGGAAGGTTGAAACTGCGTTTGCTTTTCTGTGCTAGCTTTACGACTTGGGTGTCTGTGAGGGGTGGTGGAGGAGGTAAGAAAAACGCCTTCTGACTCCACTTACTGAAATTTTTGAACTATTGTTCCAGACGGATTTAATTTGGGTTTTTGCTAGAAAGAAAGTAAGCAGGTATGGTTTGACTTTTAAAAACTGTATTTGTGCATTTTTGGAAGTTCGTTATATGAAGAAAAACAAAAATGTTGTCAAATAAACGTAAATGTGGAAATTACTTTATTTTATTTGGATTTTGTAGTGAAATTTTATTACTTATTGTTGCAATTTTATATGCAATATATTTCCGTTTATAAACTGAGGACTTTTAGAGCTTTCTTAAAATTGAAAGTAAAGGGTTCGGTTTATGTACAGATTCACTACTAACGGGGAAAAAAGGAAATTCAAGATAAATTGTTTTTAACATTTTCTGTTAGCTATACGCAAACGTTTTTAACATTTTGACTTTTTGAGTGCATGGAATGGAACCTTGATCCTAAAAAAGAAAAAAAAAGTCTCATGAACCTTTTAAAGTCAGAATTCGAGTGTTCGAATAGTTCGTAAAATTCTCATTTAGTCGTTGGGATGTCATGCTGGCCATCTTTCCTGCGGGGCATGAAACATAGGCCGACGATCATGTACCCTACTTAGCAAATTTTCTTTCCACCCATTTTCCAAATTAAAAAAAATGCTCAGAAAATAAGACTCGCTTATTAATTACACAAAATAACAAATGATTAAAGAAAGTGTTGACTTCTAATAGGGTTATCAGATAAAAAAAATAATGTCATTGACTTTTACCTTTATAGCAATTTGATTATAAAATATCTCACCGTTTAATTCCCTCGGCAACATTTTCGCTTTTA